>JAKZLQ010000202.1:0-150619 GCA_023309525.1 Arxiozyma bovina
GAAATACGTAGTCCGCGGGTAACGCTTGATGTCGAGGCGAAGGACTTGGAACGGCCGAAACTCTGGGCCCAGGCTGTGAGTGTATTCGAACGAACGAACGATCGATCGTCGGATTAGCCATTGGTGGCAAATTACTGAGAAACTTATTTAAGAGACCTCTGATTGTTGAGATAGTGTGCCAGAGGTAATTATCAGCCATAACATTCTTGTTATATCTGTTAGGTTCTACCTAAGAGATAATCAATAATAATAAGAATAATAATAACAAGAAGATCAACAATCATTATTATATAATTGGCTTACTGATTAGAATCAACGACTATATAATTTGTAAGTGTTTATATATAATTAATATCCATATTTTAGTATATTACTTGAGATAACCCCTTACATTTGGTAGACGTTGTTTTGGTTCCGAATCCATAAAAGAATAATTATAATTTAATCCATCTATTTTATTACAATTTTCCAAGTTACTTTATTTTAATTTAAATATGTCTATTCCTGACCCATCTGATATCAATGAATTAGTTCAAACTAATCAAACCTCTAACGAGACTGTAACCCCATCCAAGACCTTGCAATCATTGAATGCTGCTGACGTTTCTTCTGACAAAGAAGATACCACTGTTCAGGCTGGCACTCCTGCCACTGAAAAGTCGAACTCAACAATGTCTCCTGCTGAGAAATCTAATGGAGCCATTCCAAACTTTACATTTTTGGACAATTTATCTACCCAAACTTCGAACGTTTTGCTTTCTGCTATTATTAGCGACCCAACTGGTCAGATGGCTTCTGCGTTGAAAGAATTAGCTACTTCTGGTAAGCAACCTTCCGAGATTGCCTCCATGGTTAGTTCTTTATCTTCTTCTCAAGCTGCATCTGCCAGGAAGGAAGTTTTAACGAACATTACAGATGCTGGTATCATCACTTCTGTTGGCTCAATTACGAAGTCGATTCATAATTGGAAGACTGATGTGTTGACCCTAGCAGCCAAGTATCCTTTCAAAGGTACGGAGGCCATCAATTTAATTAGAAAGATAGTCCAAGGAGAGTTGTGGAATTTTTTTGTTGAGACCGGTGCTACCGCTGACCCAGGCACTCACGATTTATCGTATTTCTTGGATAACATCGTTGATTGTTATTTAATGTTGGATAATCCAAACACGGTCATGCGTGACTTACTCGCCATGCGATTAAATAGTGCCGAAGACGTCAAAGTGTTCACGACAAAGTTTAAGGCAACTTTTGATAAACGAATGGACGACACGTCAAGTATGAGTATTGCTCTGTCCTTAATGAGCAGAGAAAATGCTTCTGCTATTGAACGTGACCCCACAATCAAAAGTTTGCAGCAATTAAATATTTGGGCTAGTAAATTTCTACCCTTACGTTCCAAGAATAAGAGAAAATTTGAGCATCGATCTTTTGAGAAACCTTTAAAGAAACGTAATGCCAATGATTCTTCAGGATTCCGTTGCCGTGCTTGTCGTTCCAATTCTCATTGGTACTCTGAGTGCAGAAACAAGAAGACTGGTACTTCTGCCAATTCCAAACCAGTTAGCCAATAAGGCCAGGTTGGTAATACAATTGGTCTTGACATGTTGTATTGCTTGAATATTAATTTAACCGATGAAATTAAATTGGGTCCTATTCCATCCACTGTTATACAAACAGAATTCTCAGAAATTTTTGCCGTTGTAGACACAGGTGCTACAGCCAATTTTATATCTAAGACTGTTGTAGACAAGTTAAGTAGAAATAATGATAAATATAATATACAAGATTTAAAAAATAATATTAAAGTTAATATAGCAAATGGCTCTCCAGTTTGGGTGAAGCAGATTATTAGTTTCAATTGTATTATCGAATCTGAAGAAGTGACCATTGTTGCATTTATTGCAGATTGGTTACAAAGAGATTGTATTCTTGATGTTCCATTCAAAGAACAATACAAAGGTATAGCAATACCAATTATTTCAAGAAAAGTTACTTTACTTTCTTACTCTGATTATGTGAAAGTTATCGATGGTGTACAAGCTAGAAGATTATTACAAAATTCTGACATTCATGTTGAATTGTATTGGATCTCTACAAACACTACTGATAACAAGAATGACCGATGGACCGCTAGGGCTAAAGAGATTGAAGACGAGTTTTCAGATGTAATTGTAGATGAATTACCTGATAAACCAGTTCTTTCCAGAAATATTAAACATACGATTGATTTGAAACCAGGTACTGCTCCTATTGCACGCAGACCATATAGAATGAATGTTTCTGATAAGAAAGAGCTTGAACGACAACTAGATGTTTTACTTAAAACACAAAGAATTGAACCTTCTACCTCTCCTTTTGCGGCTCCAGTTTTATTTGTGACTAAAAAAGACGGTACAAAGCGTTTGTGCTGTGACTTTAGAGGGCTGAACGACGCAACAATTAAAAGCAAATATCCTCTTCCCAAGATGGATGAATTGTTTGATCAACTTGTAGGCGCTTCCCACTTTTCTCAATTGGATTTAGTGAGTGGTTATCATCAAGTTGAGGTTGATTCTAAAGACCAATATAAGACTGCGTTCGTCACCCATGAGGGACAGTATGTATGGAAAGTTATGCCATTTGGTTTAACTAATGCACCCTCTACCTTTCAAATGTTAATGAATGATACATTACGAGGATTAATCGGTAAATGTGTCATTGTTTATTTAGATGACATTCTGGTTTACTCTAAGAGTGAACAAGAACATATCCAACATTTACGTGAGGTCTTTGGACGATTGAGATCTCAGGGACTATATGCCAAAAAATCTAAGACAAAGTTATTACAATCGTCTATTAAATTCCTAGGACATAGAGTGGACAAGGATGGTATTCATGTGGATGAAAGTAAAGTCGACACTATTGTTAAATGGCCAAAGCCTGTTAAACCCAAAGAAGCTTTGAGTTTTGTGGCTACGTGTTCATTCTTTAGAAGATTTATTCCCAAATTTGCTGACATTAGTAATCCATTATATGAGTTTGCTAATAGAAAGTTAACCTCGTGGAATAATGATTGTGATGTTGCTTTTAACACATTGAAACAGAAGTTGACCTCAGCTCCTGTTCTACTACCATTCGATGAATCCAAAGATGTTTTAGTTACCACCGACGCCTCAGATTTTGCTGTAGGTGCTGTCTTAGAACACATTGACTCTGCTGGTCGTAGTTTAGGTGTAGTTGCTTATTCGAGTAGGAAATTGCACAATTCTCAATTAAGGTGGCCCACTGGTGAAAAAGAAGGATTTGCTATCTGGGTTGCTTTGATGCAATGGTCTCACTATTTGAAGGGCAGACATTTTATTCTACATACCGACCATGAATCTTTGAAATATTTACACTCGAAGAAAAATAGTAGTTTAAAAGTTGGCCGTTGGTTAGACGTTTTTGCTGCATTTGATTTCGAGATTGTTTATATTAAGGGTGAGCGAAATAAAGCGGATGGCTTTAGTCGTCGTCCTGATTTGAAACAAATCAAAGACAAACTTAATCCAACATTACAGAATTCCCCATCCTATCCTTCTCCCCAGAATTCTGAAGATAATAAAACAGTGATTCCGAATGATTTTGGTTATGACTCATATTTATATGAATTGAGTATTCCTAATCAGGTTACTTTACTAACCAAATTCAGACCTGAATATATTGAAGAATTGAAAAGTGGTTACCAACAGGATCCAGATTTTAAAGTAATTTACAGTTGCTTAATTAATAAAACTCCGGTGCCACACAAATTAGACACTGTTATTCAAAGATACAAAGTAATTGACGACTTACTATATCATGGATATACTGATTTAACCGTTGATAAATTATGTATTCCAAACAATTCGATTCAAACTGAGTTACTTAAGTTAGCTCATGACTCACCTGCAGGAGGACATAGTGACGGATTCCGTACATTTACTAATTTATCTCCTCATTATTATTGGCCTCGAATGAGTGCTACTATTAAACAGTATGTTCGTCATTGCGAAAATTGCCAGAAATCTAAACATAGAACTGGTAAACAATATAATACTTATACGCCTTTACCGATTCCTGAGGAACGTTGGAGACACATTAATATTGATTTTATTTCGGGTATGACACCTGATAAAAGAACTAAATGTGATAATATTATGGTGGTCACTTGTCAGTTGACAAAGATGTCCCACTTCATTGCTTGTAAGAAATCTGCGAAAGCGGAAGAAATTATTCAATTATTTTTTCAGGAAATTTTCAGGTTACATGGCATGCCTCGAGTGATTGTTTCGGATCGAGACAAAATTTTTACATCCACTGCATGGACAATATTTACACAACGTTCTGGAATTAAATTACAGATGACTACAAGTCATAACCCTCAAGCAGATGGGCAAGTTGAAAGAATTAACCGAATCTTGGCAGAAAAAATCACTTCTGTTTTAGATCCACATGGGAGCAAATGGTTAGATGTACTACCAATGGTTGAGTTTGCATACAATAACACCTATCAATCTACAATTAAGACAACTCCATTTTTAGCATGTTATGGTTTCCACCCTAGATTTGTTGGTATTTTAAATCCCCTCGAATCATCTCCTAGAAACCCTACGAGTCTCCAAACTCTTCCTAAATTTGCATTATCTCATGTTGAAGAACTTGTTAACCGTGCTGCAAGAGTGAAGGAATTATTGACATATAATATTGCAGAGGAGCAAGAATATCAATCAAAAAGAGCTAATGCCAAAACCTTGAAACCAGATTTTAAGATTGGACAAAAGGTTTTGATCCATCGCGAAGTATATCAAAAGCCTCACGCTGGCGATAAATTTCAGTTTAGATGGTATGGTCCATTCGAGATAGTAGAACTTCATCCTCCAAATGCTGTTCGATTAGCCTTGAATCAGGACACTGCTAAACACGATGTTTTCAATGTTAAAAATTTGAAACATTACCACAATCATTTAAATGATTATGGTCATGTTCCTCCCGTGGGAGAAGAAGAAATCATCAAAAACATCGATAAAATTGCTGGCTTTAATAATATTTATTTTTATGACGGTAATGTTGTAGCAGATGTCAGGTGGAAAGATTGTGAACCATGGGATACCGTAAGAGTTCCCGTGAAGATGATAAGACCAAAGGTCCCGACAACACTGTATGAGTATTGGAAACAACACCTCAACAGACAGAAGGATCGTTTGGATGATTGGATTGAAAGAAAACGCCACCAAAAGAAATTTAAGAAAATAAAAAGAAGAAGAATTGGTTAATTGTATCAGATATTTGTGACTCTACTACTGGTTATGAGAAGATAATAGTTTTTTTTGATTACATTATTTTATTTTATTTTGCATTAATCTATGCAGATCCTTATTGTGTTTTGGAGATGTAGAGATGACCATTTTACCCGACCTGTTGACCCTCGAACTCCTATTTTTATTTGTAAGAGATCTCCATGGATATCGACATATTTTAAGACATTTAATTTTTCTATTATCAAATTCCTGAAGTACTAAAATTTGGTTATTGTTATATTATAATATTTGCAAATCCTGATGATTACTGAAAGCTACAAATCGTGCACGTTTGAGACCCTTATGTTTGTCTCTATGAATGATCATTCGAAACCTTAGATTAATGTAAGATGATGGAGATTAGAGATTAGATACGTTGGCTGTGTTTTCCCAATTAGGTCCTTACTTTAATTTTCAGATTCTCACAGTTAATCGCCTTCATTAAAATTTATTTTTATGAAGTTAATTTACTGACAATATAATTGCAACTCAATGATATTGGAATCTTGGTGGGGGACGATGTAAGAAGCCCTAATAGGAAATCCTGAAATACGTAGTCCGCGGGTAACGCTTGATGTCGAGGCGAAGGACTTGGAACGGCCGAAACTCTGGGCCCAGGCTGTGAGTGTATTCGAACGAACGAACGATCGATCGTCGGATTAGCCATTGGTGGCAAATTACTGAGAAACTTATTTAAGAGACCTCTGATTGTTGAGATAGTGTGCCAGAGGTAATTATCAGCCATAACATTCTTGTTATATCTGTTAGGTTCTACCTAAGAGATAATCAATAATAATAAGAATAATAATAACAAGAAGATCAACAATCATTATTATATAATTGGCTTACTGATTAGAATCAACGACTATATAATTTGTAAGTGTTTATATATAATTAATATCCATATTTTAGTATATTACTTGAGATAACCCCTTACAGGATGATCTATTTCCAAAACGGGCATAAGATTATTATATTAAATTCACCATTGTCCCTAAAATGAATACAGTGGAAAACATCAATTAACATTCTTTACACATTTCTAAACATATATAAGATAAATATAATGAAAATGCTGGATATATCGCACAATTATACACACTCACGTAAACCAGTGATCGGATATAAATCAACAGGCATTATTCATATAAAATCCGATAAAATAATTGCTTATACACAATCACATGAAAGTACATGGTGTGTTCTAGAGATGAAAATATACAAAGGACAAACATTAGAAGGAAAAGAACCAGTAATTATAATTTATCTCTGAATATTTTTAAATAACTATATTTTATTTAAATATATATTTATTTTATGTACATTATATAAAAGGTTGAAGAATTGTATTAATGATAAATATACCAATAACTATAACATTTAGCCATGAGCACTAACTACAGTAACATTTCATGTGCTTCTTCTTATGAGAAAATTTCCTAAAAGGAATAGGACATAAAATATGTATTAACGAGCTATACAGCTTAAAAGCTTATTATTAGCTTATTTTCTCTATAAATGAGATATATAAAAAGAACATAAAGTAACAAAAATAAAATAGTTTCCTCTTAAATGAGATTCTGCATTACAACGATATTGACTGTTGATCCTGTCGTATGAGTTTTTCTCCCAAATGTATGTGACTTATCGTTACCCTACCCATTAATTTTTTTTGTAGGGTTCATGTATAAATCTTCCCACCAAATAGGTATTGAAGTATCAATGTTAAAAAAGAAACAAATCACAATGCTTGATATGGGAAATTTCGACTATTAGTAAATATCACTTATCTGTATAAATGATTCAGGTTATTGAATATTATTTTACAATAGTTAGTCTTTATTAGTTTAATTAAATCTTAAGATAAAGGGGAAAAAGATGAAATAATTTTATTTATAGAGATTTATATTTCTTCTCTTATTAGTAACTTTCTAATTGCTATTAGTTTTCACCACTACATCATTATGATCAATTAAATATTGAACTCTTTTTTTAAAAAAAAATTTAACAAGAAGAAAGTATACAAATACAGATCTTGAATTTTTACATTCGTTAACAGGTATATCTTACAGATAATAACAATACTCCACTATTGAGCATACATACATATAGAATATAAATATATATATTATACTACACGATCTTCACCAGTTAATTTTACTGCAGCTGAATATTTCTGTAATTTAGTTAATAATGAATCGCCATTCTTAATAAGCAATTGGTATTGAGAATTTTTGTTATCTGGTCTATTTGTTTCTACTATACCATTAACTCTATCAATGATACAATTTAATTTTTTGTTTGGAATAAATTTAGATAAATCGTCATCCAAGAAATCCATGGAGACACCAAAAGAATTAGCCATTGATTGTAAAGACAAAGTCTTATATGAATCCAACAATTGGGCATAGCATTTTCTTCTCATTTCCCTAATAAAGTAATTTGCATGCTTATTCAGGTATTTGGAGGGAATCAAGACATTTTCATATGTTTCCAATAAATAAGGGAAGAAACTTGAATATTCCGAGGTGTAAAGAGATATGGTCAAAGATGTGATTGATTGTAATGCAGGGGTAGAAGTCATAATGGATAAAAGTTCTGGAGAATCAATAATTTTGGTCTTTAAATCTGTTCTTTCTAGGGCGAAAAGACCAGCTACCGAGGCATACATGGCAATGTTTTCATACGATGTTAATTCCACGGAAGTGAATGTAGCTAATGAATCGACTAATAACTCTGCAGCCTTATTAAATTCTCTGATTGATAGGGAATAAATACCCATATAAGTCTTGTATCTATTTCTTCTTTCCCAATCACCTCCCTTTTCGATCAGGGCGTTAATTTCTTGTAATTTTTCCTTAACAAAGATCTTATCATCATAGAAGAAACCTAATCTAACGATCATAAGCAAGATATCTATCTTTGCACCGATAGAGATTGCAGTCTCAAAGGCTTTACCTAATAGAATATATTTTGCGTTTTCAAAATCACCAATCTGTGTATAGTATGCACCTAACTTATTCCAACTAATGGCCAATTCTAACGCACCTTCGTCGTTCTCTTCCAGAGTTTTAATATTATCATTCAATTCTTTCAGTTTCTCCTGATTTAGTTTCGTTAAAACCTCATATTTACCTTGATCAAATGGGAATAACTTTAGTTCGCACGTGACGTATTTATAGAATGGGCCCATTTCATCTTTATCAATCAAATCAGTAATCTCTTGAATCAAAGCGGATTTCTTGCTGTTGTCAACATCCTTATTCTTATCATTCTGGTATAGGGATAACAAGAATGTTTTATCAGATACCACAAAGTTGGGAACCATCAACACTTCTGGTTCTTGAATGACATTTTCTTCCTCAGTATCGCTTTCCTGTCTAGTCATTTCGATTGAATTTTTTTTTAAAAGAGTATGTAAAAGCAGATAAAATAGATAGATAGGTTAATGAGAATAGTTGATATTACTTTACAACCGTTAAGTTCTTGAGTTGCTTCTATGAAATCTTGTTGTGGTTTGCAAGATCTTGAAGTAACTGTAATGTAGTCACACACACACATACACACACACACACACTCTCTCTCTCTCTCTCTCTCTGCATATTACTCTTTTGAACACATAAAATTCAACACTATTTTACCATTTTCCCACCAGACCCCCCACAGTACCAAAAAGAAAAAAAAAAAAGAAAGAAAGAAAGAGTCGTATAAAATGAGGTTAAGAGGTCCATCTCCACCACGTTGTGACAATCTGTATGTGAGACAAAATGGGAAATACAGAAATTGGATAGAAAACAAGAGCGGTACAGATACACACATACACACATACATGCACATATATATATGTATACATGTATATGTGTTAACACTTTGTATATTAATTTACTTTATAGTATTCTATTACACATAAATAAGTAAGCATACCATTACCATTACCACATACTTGCTTTTTTTTTTCTTTTTTTTTTTTACCACGAAATATATATATATATGAAATGTCATTAATACATCCTAATACAGAGAAATATCCATTCCGGTTTGAACCATTTTTACAACAAGAATATAGTTTTAACGGAGATCCAGACCGTCCCATATGCGAGGATTATGATCCAAAGATAGGACCGACATCCTGTCCACGTGGAACACAGTGTCCAAAGAAACATGTATTGCCCAACTTCAAAAACAAGATAGTCTGTAAACATTGGCTGCGAGGGTTATGTAAGAAAGGAGATCAGTGTGAGTATTTACACGAATATAATCTTAGAAAGATGCCTGAGTGTGTGTATTATGCAAAGAACGGGTACTGTACACAGTCACCTGAATGCCAATACTTGCATGTGGATCCACAGTCTAAGATACCAAGATGTCCATACTACGATTTAGGGTTTTGCAAAGAGGGTCCGCAGTGCCCTAAGAGACATGTGAAGAAGGACAATGTTTGTCAATTGTATTTAAACGGGTTTTGTCCCCGGGGTGCTCAGTGTGATGAATCGCATGCATTATTTTACGACAATGTATTAGTGGATCCATTGATACAGCAGCGGGTCACAATACGGAAGGATTATGAGATTAACACAAGAAAGATGGATGAAGCCATTGAACGGAGATTGAATGCAATAGTCAATGGTGAAATATAAAAAGATAAAAGATACAAGATAAAATAAAATAAAATAAAGAAAAAAAAAACCACAGCAACAACAACAAATGACAGAGAATTTGGGGCCCAGACTAGTGGAGAGTACTTACTTTACTGCTCTGTTCTGTGTTTTGCAATATTAATAATGTTTGGGAATCGAACAAAGAAGAACCCAAAGGGAAACAAAGAAAACAAAAAAAAAATGAAAGGAAAAAGAAGGGAGGGGAGAGACGAGAAATGGGGAAACCCTATTGTTGCATCCTTTTTTCCTTTTTTCCTTTTTTCCTTTTTTCCTTTTTTCCTTTTTGTGTATGAAAAGACACAACGAACAAAAAAGGGAATGTGCCAAAACGATTGTCTTGATTGTTTGGACAATCGTGATAGCAACCAAATGCCCTTCAGTCATTGTTACCTGGTGGCATTATCTAGTGTTGGGAGTATTGTCTGCAATACTGTTGTGTTTAATCATCAGTGGACAATGGGGTGTTGGTATTTGTTGTATTTATCACAAGAAAAAGAAGAAGAAGAAGAAGAATTCACAACAACAACAACAAGAAAAAAAAAACCCAATGAGTGGTAATAATAAATAATACAATATGACACATGGTATAGTGTAGCAGTTTAAAGGATATATAACAGCAGAAAGATAAAAAAAAAAAAAGGTGCTACAAAAAATTGTGGACTTACTGACGGGGGAGGGGGAGGACAAAAAATAAAAAACTTGAAAAAGTGTTTTTTCGTTCTTTATTTTTGCTGTTAAGTTATATAAACATCCAACGTTTTATTACGTCCAAGTCATTGCACAAATTTACTATCTTTTTGCCATTTTTTTTATTCCTAGATACGGGAGTCCAACTAAAGACAAGCCAAATAAAATAAAAAAAAATATTTGTTTTTTTTTTCCCCAATTCCTTATTAGTTATGCACAAGACATATTCTTTACGGAATTCGAGAGTTCCTACTCAATCACAACTACAAAATCCACCTCCACCAACATCTTCGACAAAGGGAAGGTTTTTTGGTTCTCGTAATGGTCTGGCTTTTACGTTTAGAAAAAATTATGCAGGTGCATTAGGTCCACAGTTAGCGAGGAAATTGGCTCAGTTGGTTAAGATAGAGAAGAATGTCTTAAGAGCAATGGAAATCGCATCTATGGAAAGACGTCAGGCTGCTCAACAACTGTCCTTATGGGGTTTGGAAAATGATGATGACGTTTCAGATATAACAGATAAACTTGGCGTGCTGATCTATGAGGTTAGTGAATTGGATGATCAATTAATTGATCGATACGATCAGTATAGATTGACTTTAAAATCCATAAGAGATATCGAGAATTCTATTCAAGGGTCTCGTGATAGGAAATTGAAGATCGATGATAAGATTGCTTATTTGAAATACAAAGATCCTAACAATTTATCCAAAATAGAAGTCTTGGAGCAAGAACTGGTTCGTGCTGAAGCAGAATCTCTAGTGGCAGAAGCACAATTATCAAACATTACAAGATCAAAATTGAAAATGGCATTTCAGTATCATTTCGACTCGATTATCGAACACTCTGAAAAAATCGCGTTGATTGCGGGTTATGGTAATGCTTTGTTGGAATTATTAGATGATTCTCCAGTAACTCCAGGCGAAACTAGACCGGCGTATGATGGATACGAAGCATCTAAACAAATTATTATTGACGCAGAACATGCTTTAAATGAATGGACTTTAGATAATGCACAAGTGAAACCATATTTTAATTTAATAAATGGACAAAATGTTGAATATGAAGTGGATTCATCTTCGGATGATAACCTTCAAAGAGAACAGGAAAATGAGTGGATTGACAATGACACAGATGAATATAATAATAATAATAATAATAATAATAATAATATAAACTATAAGAATGATATTATTGAAGAAGGGGATGATACTGACATACAAAATGTTGCTAATCGTATTGAACAATCTTTATAAACCGTTTTTTTTTTAATACAACAATCTCCTTTCCCTTATCCTCTCCAACATCTTTTTTTTCTTCTTTTTATCTGGTCCTTTCGTCACTATATGTGTTGTTTATGTAATCTTTCCAACACAAAAAAAAAAAAAGAAAACTTTAAATTTACTCTTTTATTATTAATATTTAATTTTTTGTTTTTCTTTTCTCTTCTTTTTAAATCTAACTATTCTACATATTTTAACTACTATCATCGGTTATCTATATATATACATACATATATATATTTACGACATTATTGTTATATCATATGAAATAAACCTACAATATTAACATACATTTAACAATATTTCTGCTTAACCTGTGGTCTATATCTCTAACACCCTTGCACCCTTCAGATTTTTTCAATTAAATAATTAACATATTTTTAGTTTCTATTTTTTATATAAAAAAAGAAAAAAATAAAATACTCAGCAATACTTTGCAATAAAGAGCTTTCACCAATATCTAAGGAACAGTACTGTCTTGTTTATTTACACGTATCCAAACGCAACACATCAAACATAGAAGAATTGAATAAATAAAAAAATAAAAATAGGAGCGTTAGTTTTACAACCTTTCAGTTGTGTGTAAAAATTCAATTCAGAAACTCCTCCTCATTGTCATTCTGATGTTGCATTATGGAACTCGATTCTACCTCCGATGATCAGTTGTCTAAAAGTCTGGCCAAATATTCTTTGCTTCTAACGAAATTATCTACATTATCTCAAGTTAATAAATTATCAAGTATAATTAAACATGACCATACAAAGAAGACCCAAATGTTGAACGATTTCATTCGTGAAACTCATATTAAACATAACAAACAAATCAGAAAAATTGAATTAGAGAGAACTGATTTGACATCCTCTTTGGCTCAATTCCACAACACTTTGGCTCCTTTATCCAAATCCAATCAGTCCGCTAAGGTAATTCATTCTGATATTTATAATAATGATATAGAACATAAATACATAGCAAAAACCTTAACCTTTCTTGAATCAATAAGAACTTTGAAAAACAATATCAAGTTAATCGATTCTGCCATCCAACAGAGTAATTATCTGGTAGCTGCAAAGGGGATCTACGAAGTCAACCAATTACCTAAGGACATTCTGGAATCTAAATTTGCACAGGCAATCATACCGACGCCAGATTTACCATATGCAGTACCAGAATTGTTGACAATGTGGACAGATCAATTGCGCAATCTTTTTAAAGAAAAATTCTCAAAAGCAATGGTAAATAATGATATCCCGATTCTCACCGAGTTTTTCCAATTATTCCCCCTGATTAACGAACCAACGTTAGGTTTAAACCTATATTCTAAATATATTACTAATATGATCGCTCAAGAAAACCAGAAATTTACTCTCGGATCCATGAAATTAGATTCCAGATTTGACCTAATTTTATTACAATTATTCAAGATTGTATCTACTATAATTAATG
This sequence comes from Arxiozyma bovina, assembly GCA_023309525.1. Taxonomy (NCBI): domain Eukaryota; kingdom Fungi; phylum Ascomycota; class Saccharomycetes; order Saccharomycetales; family Saccharomycetaceae; genus Arxiozyma; species Arxiozyma bovina. The sequence continues at coordinate 13,370 of JAKZLQ010000202.1, forward strand.
AACATTCGAAGATTATATCTAAAGCGTATGGTGTTCAATATATGATATACGTGATGGAAAAATTAGAAGTAGAAGTTGAATTACAATGCTGTCTTGTATGGAATTATTTCCAAGAAAAAAATTATCAAATTTATCACTATCTAACATTGATAGAACCGATGATAATGACGATACAAACAATAATAGTGACTATGGCAAGATTAATAACAAAAACAAAAGTAATAATAATAATAATAATAATTTACTAAATAACAAATCATTAATCAATGAATTTTCATGTTTTTTACAAAATTGGTCTATGTACTGTAGATTCTTTTCTGTAAGATGGCAGGAATTTTTACATTCTGATTTAGAGTCTACTGCAGACTCTCCTGTTAACATTAATATGGCTTCCAAAAATCATATAACTGAGAACATTTGTAATATCCAAAATGAAGACACTACTTTATCGATGGCGCCTCCAATATCCCAAGGTAGTTTCTTAAGAAGACTACAAAAAGATAGAAGTATCCAATTATTTCAAGAAATCAGTTATGACTATCTGTTAACATCCTTTAAAAGAAGTATTGAATTGGAAGAAACTCCATTAATAAATGAATTAATCGTAGATGATCCGATAGTACATGATGATCTGTCGTCATGGCCAATAAGTTCTGTCTTAGAAGATTTAACGTTATTATTAAGACAAACTTTGGTTAATAGTGTCAATACGGGACAATTTAACATCGTTGAAAATTTATTAGCACAATTACCTAAATTTATTCAAAATGAATTTCTTGTTAAATTTCTTCAAAATAAATTTAAGGATTTACAAAATAAGTTGTCAACAGGCTCTTTGATAAAGTTACAAAAATATCAACCCAAATTATTATCCCAGGAACAAGATAAAGAAGGTATTAAATCACCAAGATCATCTATTTCTAAACTTTATAACAATCCAGATAATAGTAGTGTATCAACTATTCCAAACATTTTACATAACAACACCACAATGAGTTCATCGACTTCAGCAGCTGGGAAATTTAACCTCAGAGGTGCATTTGCTAATATTCAATCGAATTTACAGTCAGTTGTGGCTGTTGAGGAAGATAATTCAGAATCTATATTAGCATTACATCACTATTTGATATACGTAAATACATCTTACCTTATTGTGTTAGCATTGAAAAAATTATTAATCCAAGAGATTATAGATGATAATCCGAAATTATTAGTTGATAACTTCCCATTCTATGACGAATCTGATAAAATTAAAAAACTATTATTAAATTGTGAAGAGAAAATGATTACACAAGTGAAAAAGTTGCAAAACTGGTCCATTAAATATTTATATCAAACAATATGTCTTCCTAAAATCAAACCTTTACTTGATTCTCTATTTATTAATACAGCACAAAATAAATATGTTTGTGGTATCGAAGATTTTGAAAATATGAGAGCTATTAACACTTTTATTCAAAAATGGGATCAACTGATGCAACCCTACCAAAATGTATTATATCAACAGGCATATACTGACTTATTGAAATTGGTTGTGAATTTCCTAAAACATTTAATTGAAAAGAAACTGTGGAATTTAAAAGTTAATGAATTGGGGGCAATAAAATTAGATAGAGAATTAAGCCTTTTCATAGGAGCAATTTGTGGTACTCATTACTCTCTTAGAGAAAGTTTTACAAAATTAACGCAAATAGTCCTGATATTAGGATTTGATGATGATGACTTTGATGTCTCTTCAGGTGATGTAAAGGAAGAATTGGTTACATCTATTGAATGGGTTCTAAGTCCACAAGAACGTATTCAAGCAAGAAACTTGAAAGTGGACAAAAGAATATAAATAAATCAACGAATCTTAATGATCCATTACTACTAAGAATAGACACATGCAAGCTGCCAGGTTCATTGATGTATACATATGTAGTTGTTTATTTATAAGTAAGATTTAGCAGCCATGCTTTATTCCACTTAAAACATGATCACTTTAGCAACTGTTATTATTATATGTTTTACATATTACTGTACAATACTGCTATCAGATTTCTTCATATTTATAATCGTGAAAATATCACTTTAAACGATGTATAAAAATTTAGACATAGAAGATTAATTAAGAAAAAAAAATAAATAATAAATAGTAAATAACAATATGAAAAAACGTAACAATAACTCATCACCAAGTATTTTCTCCATGCGATTTGCTTAACAAAATACCATCAAAAGATATAATCATCTGAAGTAGTATCAGATATATATCGATACTATTAGCTTTACAAGTTTGGATCAGTATTCAATTAGACTCGTTCCTGTATTTATAATTTTGCTCTCTTAAACCCATTGACTGTTATCGGTATTGAGAGAGAGCATAAATTCCTGCTATTTGAAATAATATTCAGTTAATAACAGACCTAAGGTACTCAAAAATCCAAAAAAAAAATTATTATTAGAATTTTGACAGCCAACTGGACCTTTGTACTTTCGAAGTGAAATATTTTATTGTAACATTGCATTAACTTTTGTTTTTAAATTTGGCATATAAACCAAAGTTTTTATTTCTTGTGGGTTACATATACATATAATTAATATTAACTATGGAAAGTTTACAGTCGTTCCATACAGAGTCAAAATTGACTAGTAGTAGCGATAACAGTCATATATCCGATCCACAAATTGTTGCATCAGAACCTGTTAATAAAGATGTCAATGAGAGTCTCAATACTAATTTACAGATGGACATAGATGGTTTTCCAAATATTGATCTACTTGGTCAATCACAAAAACATGGCTTAGATAATAAATCAATGCTCTCTAGTAAATTCTCGGAACAATTATCGATGACTACAGAATCTCATGATATAGACATACTTGACGATATACCTCCTTTAGAAAATATTACAGAAGAAGTTGAAGATATTGGAGTTATTGTAACCGACTTAGATCTAGGTATTACACATGAACCAGAACAGAAAATTGATACACCACACACTCCACTGATACTGGATAAACATAATGAAAATAGTATTGATGTTACAAATGATGAAAGCATACCAATATTAGAGACAAAAGGGTCAGATATAAATATTCAAAAGGAAACTTCCATAGTTAACGAAGATACTAGTTTACTCCAAAGCAATACTATACATACTGAAAATACTGAAAATATTAAAGATAGGGACATAGAGAGTAAAAAGAATATTGAAAATAGTAATATAAGTCCTATTACTCGGGATATTTCTAACTTACCAGATATTAATACTAGTTCTGACCTAAAGGTACTGGATATGAATGAAGACATTAAAAAATCAATAGATGAAACCACTAAAGAAAGTTTACAACAACCTTCCAATGAAAATATTAACAAAGAAGATGTACATGATGATATTGACATGACAATGAAACAAGAGGATGTCGATGCTATGAATCTTGAATTACCAACAAATTTAGGAGATGATGATTTTCCAAAACTCTATGATTTTGACACTAAAGATAATGATGATATATTTTCTTCACACGATATTTTAAAAGGCTCCATACAGACAAAGAAAGATCTTAATGGGAATAATACCCAAATATTGAAAGAAAATGATGTTTCTGAACTTCCCACCCCCACTGATGACAAGCTACAAGAAGAAAATAGAACAGATTTGAGTATATTTAAGTATGGATTAAATACATCATTATGTCTACCAAATACAGATGATATCAATGACAACATGAATATTGATGATTTACCTCTTTTAAATGATGGTCACAGAAATAATGAAAGACTTACATCTTCAAAAAATAACGCCGAACAAGCTTCTAATATAAGTACGAGGACATCATCTTCATTAAATAATAGTGAAAACTTTACAGACTTACAAGATATTCCACAAAAGAATAGCACTACATTAGATGAAATAAACACTGGCGCTTCTAGTCCTAAAATAAGGCAAGAGGAGAAAGAGAATAAAACTATAAATAACTCTGATAGATCACCACAGCTACATCAGGATACATTTGATAAAAGTGAAAACAGAAATACACCTGCTTCAATTATCTCAGAGAAGAATAATTTATTATATAGAAAGAGAAAAAATTCGCTTATACCAGGTACATTCTATCCAAACAATTTATCAGGTCACGTTTTTAATTCTGTCATATCTTCCAATTCTAACAATAACCTAATAACTGCAGAAACACAAAGTGAACTACCCTTAGAAAGTGCCTTGATTGTTTCTAATGATTCTGTAAGTAATACAAATATACCAAAAATTGAAGCGAATGGTAAACCAAAAAGTGAACTATCACCAGAGATCCCTAAAGAACAACCTACAATATTTGCTTATGCTAGATTGGATTTTCAAAGCTTTACCTTCTACGTTCAAACTTTACATGCAGTCATAGGAAGACGTTCAGAAAATGATACAACACATAAGGTTGATGTCAACTTAGGTCCTTCTAAATCAATTTCAAGAAGACATGCTCAGATATTCTATAATTTTGGAACTGGTAGATTCGAATTATCTATTATTGGTAAAAATGGTGCCTTTGTAGATGATGTGTTTGTAGAGAGAGGAAATACAGTTCCGCTTCATAATAAAACTAAAATTCAAATTGGCCAAATACCGTTTCAATTTGTATTACCTGAAAAGGACGAACAAAAACAACAAAAAAATATGGTTGATGATAAGAAAGAGACTAAAGAAAGAACTAAGGAACAAAATACTACACAAAATTCAGAATCTAAACCTAAACCAAAACCCCAAAATAAGACAGATACAAAGTCTAAAGAACCAAAAAAGAAAGCAACCAATATTCCTAAACCAGCAAAGAAAGAACCAAAGGAAAAAGAGAAAAAAATTCCTAAACCTCCAAAGAAAGTGTATACTCTGGAGGAAATTCCAGTAGAGTACAGAACTAAACCTTCATTTTCATATTCTGCTATGTTAACTACTTGTATTAGAAAATATTCTACCGAACAAGGTATGTCGTTGTCTGAAATATATGAGGGGATCAGAGAGTTATACCCATATTATAAATATTGCCCTGATGGTTGGCAAAGTTCTGTTAGGCATAATCTTTCTCTGAATAAATCATTTAGAAAGGTTTGTAAGAAGGGTAAAGGTTGGCTCTGGGGTCTTGACGAAGCATATATTGCTGAACGAGAAAAAATAAAACAAAAACAAGCAGAGGCTGCGAGAGCCAAAGCGCAGGCAGCTCAATTAAAATTGCAACAGCAAAATGTGGCAAAAGGTAAGACTTTAGTGACACATGGTAAAAAACAGGTCAAAGCAAATATATCTCAAACGCTATCAGCAAATAGAAGTGGCAAGAATGGGGCTCTTACAATAAATAAACAATCTGCTCCCCCACAGAATGCAAAACGTAATGATACACAAAGAACTATGAAATTTTTGCAAGAACAATTGATAATCATGACTAGAGATAGAAAGGGCTTAGATAAGCCAACAATTGCTGCAATTTTAACGCAGGCCCTAGCAATGACTATAAATCAAGTTACTCAAGCTGCTAAGAGTCAAGGTATAAAAGGTAATCCTCTGACAGCATTAATGGATAAAAATCCGCAACATCTTAATTTAATCCTTTCTGCTGCAGTGAATGCCGCTACAGCCAAGGTCACCAAAGGTAAAGTTAAACAGTTAGTTGATCCATCAGTTTTGCAAGAAATTAATGCAAAGACATCAGTTGGTGATTATTCCAATGCGAAGAAGAATAAGAACATTATAAAAATGGAGAAGGATGCTAGGAGTATAAGGCAGACCAATACTTTGACAAAATTACCATCTAAATCCAATTCTTCCAGTAACACAAATAAGCCAAATACCTCGGCTAGTTCTTCGGTATCACCTCATGCATCTTCTGTTTCGACACCATCAGCACCGTCTGGGGGATTTGATCCCACATCTTTATCAAGGTTTTTCCAACCTAAGAATCAAAATAACCGAATGGTTACCTCTTCTTCTTCATCATCAACTAATCATAATAGATCTACTACCATACCGAAGGCTTCTTTGACATCAGTAAAAAGACCACATGAGACTATTAGCACTAAAGAAAACAATAAAAGACTCAAACCAAGCACTAATTCTGGTAATTCTAATGGTAGTAGTGAGAGTGATACAAGCGATTCCAGTGATTCAAGTGACACAAATGATTCAAGCGACTTGAGTGATGGTTCAACCGATAATATCAGTGGCAGTGACAGCTCTATCAATAATGATACTGATTCAGATTCAAGTGATAATGATTCAACGAAAGCTGTTAATAATAGTAGAAGTACAAATGATCAAGAACAAAAGAGAGCAACAGAACGAATTATTATAGGTGAAAATAACGAGACTAAAAAGGAAAATTTAAACAAAGAGAATGATCATGATGATGAAAAGCATGCCACTGATAATGATGAGGTATCAAATAATGAAGAACAGGATCGTATTACACATAATAAAACTATTGACTCTAACAATGCTGACGGGAGTGAAGATAACAAGAATGTTAGCAGTGAGAATATACAGATGCCACTAAATGAAGTGTCTGACGATATTCCAGAACCAATTAAGGAAAATGTCTCCAAGGTTACTGAAGAGTCTATTGAACCCACGGAATCCAGTCTAAATGAACAGTTATGCTCCGAAGAAGAAAAGAAAAAAATAGAGGACGTCTCAACAGAATGAATAAAATTTAATATTAAAAGAAAAAAATGTAATAATACTTAAAACATGACTTAAGTCGATTCACATGCCCCGTTAATAAGTATATACACAATATTTTGCATGGCTACAAGAGTGAGTTGCATATTAAAGTAGCAGGAAGGGATAATTTAAAATCAATTTATATTATATACCTAAATGTTTCTTTTCTCACTACATAAAACGTAATTTATAGATTTGAATTATTATATTTTTGAAATGTTATAGAGAAAATATATATATATCGTTAGAACATATGAAGATAACACAAAGAAATATGATTATTGATTCACGTAAAACAACATATACAGTCAGTGATATTTTTTATCTATATAAAAATATATGAAAAATTATCTCGTTGAAAATAATCACCCGACAACATTGTTAAATGAACCCTCCTTTTCCTTTATTTCCCAGAATGTTTCTCCTACGTCATGGTTACCATGATAAACCCAACCATTTTCAGTAACATGATATAGATTGATAGACCCACCTGAGTAGGCATCTCTATGTGCAGCAGCTAAAATGGATCGTTTCCCCAAATATAAAGCTTCTTCTACAGTCAAATCCCATCTATAATTTGTGTCAAGCACACCATAAGCGAAAGTTTGACCAGAGCCAACACAGAACAAATCACCTTTCAATCTTGTGCCATCAGAATCCACATAATAGACAGTTGGACCTTCCTTTTTAGTGTAACCACAGATCATAGTACCCATGGAAAGGCCAGCACCCTTATATTGATAGACTAAATTACTTAGAATCTTGGAGGCAGCTGCCACAGAGATTCTTTGTTTTTCTTTTAATTCATACAATCTACATTGAGAACCTAACCAAGTTTCCCAATACTGACAATCTGCTGCCCCACCTGCCATGGTACCTAATAAGAAGGGATTGATTTCAATAACTTTTTTGACAGTTTGTGATGCCACCCAGTTACCTGCAGTGGCACGGGAATCCACGGCCACAACAATACCACCTTGGAATCTAAATGCTAACGTAGTAGTACCATGGGCAATCTTAATTTTACAGTCTGGATTTTGTGAATCATCGGTATGTGCTCTTAAGAATTGCTGTGGAGATGAAATTGGTGGTAATTCTAGAGATGGAGCCAACCTTTGGAATCTTTGTGAGCCAGTTATAAGATCGTTAGATAAGCATTCTTCATTATCATATTGTAATTCCCTAACAATGGCATTACTTGGAGCAAAGGAATCAGCAATAGCTTGCATGATTTATATATATATATGTATGTATGTATGTATGTATGTATAAGTGGTTCTTTGTATTCTTGTGATATATGTATAAGGTAATTGCTCAATATTTGGACCGTAAATATTTTTGACCTAACCTAAACTTTCTCACAGCTGTGTAGATATAGTAATTCTGCTACTTCTTAAAGCAAAGCTAATTCTATAATATACTTTCATTTCACTTCTCATATTTTACTCTTATTAATTAATATGCTTAAAATCGCCACCTGATCATATTTAAAGCTTTCTTTTTTATTACAGATATACAGCATATCCCGGAATTATAGCGAAAACTGTTTTACAAACCTATTCCGCATACGGAAAAGTGCGGTTTTATAACTTAGAATTAAAAATAAAAAAAAAAATGGAAAAGTTGTCAGGGAGTAAAATTGTTCGCATAATTTCATTATTTTTCATGTAAACCCTAGTATATATATGTTATTTCGTTAATTAGAAAAATTATAAAACATATAAACCCTACTTTGTTTTTGCACCTACAAAGAAGACATAAATTGTAAATAAACGGTGGTATTAGTTTAAAAACAAATTAACCTCTATTCTTTCCAAGTTAATAAACTACACAGTGATTGTCAAAACAAAAAAAAAAACAAAATTAAGAGAAATGGGTTTTGCAAGTAATACGAATGTAATTTCGATACAATGTGACAAAACAGTGTGAGGGAAACGAGATCCTACACGTTCTAGATTATACTGGTACATCAATGATAAAGTTTATATGCAAAAATTCATACTAGGTATTCATCTGGATATTAACAGGGTCCGATATTGTGTAGATGTTAAACTTCAAAAAGATTGAAACCCTCCTTTCACTAAACTAATGTGCTGGAGGAGTTAGTTGGATCTGGTTCAGGTCCCTATCTCTTAATATAAATGAGGGGGATGTAGGATCTAAAGGTAATGCAGATTCTATGCAGGGAAAAGATTATAAATTGTACAGTGTGAGTTATCCATATTCCAACTTAAAATATCAGTTTATCTGGGTAGATATATATTACTCTTTGGTTTGTTTTTTTTTTTTTTTGTTTTTGGTATTCCTTTGATATTTTCTGCTATTTAGAGTGAACACACTTTCTTGATTTTGAATTTGCGACACACAACTGTATATTCCAGGACTGTTTGTAACATCTGCACATCCACAAAAATGTTTCTGTTTTTGAGAAAAATTCTGCTGTCTAATTTTTGTTTTCTTGTTTTTTTTCCGACTTTTTTGCTTTGAGTGGATAAATTACCCAAAAAAGGAAAAGACGCAGTTTTCTTTTCTTGCTGATTGTCCACTTCTCTTTAATCATTTCTTAAGAAAGTTACCTAAAGTGGAAATTTCTTACACAAGAAAATCCAAAAAAAAAAATAATATTCTAAAATGTCAAAAATTGTAGAATCATTGTCTTCTCTTTCTTTGGCGATGCACATGAACTTCTCTTTTAATACTACTCTTCAATTAAGGAAGTACTAGTTGATGTTTGGAGATTGATTGATTGTTCACGTTTAAGTGATGTGTATTTTACAGTGTTGTTAGTGAAAAGTATGTAGTAGATTTTGTCAGAGTTGTACTTAGTTAGCTTGATATTAATAATGGGTAATTGCTAATTATCGATTGCATCTGTTTATTCTTTTTCTCTTTTTTTTTGTAGACCGTTTTATTTACGCTAATCCCAGCCAAGTCAATTTCCATACATAACCGAACAGTCAAGATGTCTGCCAAAGCCCAAAATGTTATGAGAGAATTAAAGATCGAGAAATTGGTCTTAAACATTTCTGTTGGTGAATCTGGTGACAGATTAACCAGAGCTTCTAAAGTTTTAGAACAATTATCTGGTCAAACTCCAGTTCAATCTAAAGCTCGTTACACTGTTAGAACCTTTGGTATTAGAAGAAATGAAAAGATCGCTGTTCATGTTACCGTTAGAGGTCCAAAGGCTGAAGAAATCTTAGAAAGAGGTTTAAAGGTCAAGGAATATCAATTGAAATCCAAGAACTTTTCTGCTACCGGTAACTTCGGTTTTGGTATTGACGAACATATCGATTTAGGTATCAAGTATGACCCATCCATTGGTATTTTCGGTATGGATTTCTACGTTGTTATGGGTAGACCAGGTGCCAGGGTTACTAGAAGAAAGAGATGCAGAAGCACCATTGGTAACTCTCACAAGACTTCTAAAGAAGACACCATTCAATGGTTCAAGCAAAAATACGATGCTGATGTCTTAGAAAAATAAGTATACTGTTAACTTTTGTTTTGTTGCTATATTGTTAAGTAAAAATTCTTTTTTTTTATTTTTATTTTTATAATATATGTATAGGAAAGTTATAGTATAAAATATATCAATAAATGAACAAATAAATCATATTATAATATATATATGTGATTATGTATGTATATGTTATAAACTCTGTTAGACGCTCAAGTTACTATTAGTGCTTACAGATTTATAAGTTGTTTGCCCGATGAATGGAGAACCGTATTGATTTTAATCCATAGACAATAATTTATTTAACTGCTTCAAATGAGTTTCTCGTGTACTAATGGCGTCCTGTATCATAGAAAGATTACTCTCCATAAAATCGTTATTGATTGCCCATTGATTTATGATTGTTTTATTTAAGTTACCATTTTCCTTTAATAGAACAATCTGGTGATCTAGATATGAATTCATAGATTGTAGAAGTGATACATTTACACTATCAGTGTCATATCTATTCATATCAATTCCCTTTCGTATGCGTTTGTTAGAGTCTAGTGACATGTCGTGCTTAATGGATCTTTTCTTACCAGTATTACTGGTAGTGCTGCTATCTTCATCACTATCATTATCCTTGTTGTTATATTTATTTAAACATTTAATAACTTCGGGATGTAAGCTAGGATTACTGTTGTCTTTTTTTTCAATTTTGTAACTTCGAATTGAATATGTTGTTCCAGTAGATCCCATAATTCATCATTAATATGTTCTTCTTTATTCATAACTTAAATGAGTAAAAAGAAACAAAAACACTAATAAAATAATCTAACTTACATACGGTATATGGAGATGTTTGTATTTGTACAGATTGGTTTCGTTATTTCTAAAACAAGACTGGTTTGCATGCACGAAGTTCACCATTCAATTTATATATATATATATATATATATATGGATGTAGTCTATAAGGTCTTGAACAGATTTGTTCTTTACAAAGAGAGAAAACGATACTTCTAAATTCTCCAGCATGATATAATTATATACGAGAATAAGATATATAAAGAATCCATTGATTTATAGGTATGTACAAGTGTTTAATATATATATATATATATAGATAGACGTAGATATGTAAGTATCAGACTCTTGGAGTATCATATGCATGGAATGGTGACCATATACCTCTAACACTTTTATTCAAGGATCTAATATTGTCATTCTTTGTCCATCTACGTAAAATGTCACCGCTTGAATCGATCAATAGTCTTAATTTTTTATCTATTTCGTTAGGTTCCAAATTTCTCACACAGATTGGTTTATTTCTGCCATTTGTATACCAGCCAGTTATAACTGGGTGACCAGACTTTTTAACGATTTCAAATTCTATATGTTTATATTTTTTAGCTAAATCATTTAATCGTTCAGAGACCAAAAAATTTCTTATACCTTGTGACGATCCACCCCAATTACAATACTGAATACTTATTTTTTTACATGGGAAGATAAATGAATCAGTGACACCATTTCTAGCAACTGAATAACGACCTGTAATACCCTTGACTACCATTTCTATACTTTTTAATATCTGCTAAACGCACAAATCCTTCCAAAAATTCTTAACACTAGTGTATACACATATACATATTATCAAACAGCAATATACAACTATATATCCACAACCACAAGATACGTGGGGGAGATACATACGATGTGTCAATTTAGTCTTCCCTCACGTTCAGTCGATGTTTCTTTCTTCTTCTCCTTCCTTTTTTTTTTTTCTCTCTTTAGAAGACACTTTTTTTGCTCAATTTTGCCTTTCCAGTTTCTTTCTTTTTTTTTTTTTTTTTTGCTGCTTGGTTGATTTTAGTTACGATCTTTAATAACAATCGATGTGGAAAACAGAGATAAGAAGGTAAAAAGAGAGGAACAAGAAAGATGTAAACCATAAGTTTATATACAGGTGAGTGTACTGACAGAGCTCTACTTCTCTCATACATTGTCATTAACGTGTTCTGCAACTAGGCTGTACACGCATTCATATAGTACATTTCATTATTACACTCTCTTCAATATTCCATAGTATACACAGATACTCTCCCCTTTCAGACACAGTCATGTTACTAAGACCAATTTCCCATTTGATTTTATACTCTTTCGCCTTTGGTGGGTCTGCATTTTATTCCTATGTAGCCAGTCCCATCGCATTTAAAACTTTGACAAAGGACCAATTCTCGATTTTGCAAAGTAAAGTGTTTCCCTGGTTCTTCACCATGCAATCGGTGACACCTGTTACATTGGCTTTGACTTTACCTTTCCCATTAGCTACTCCTGCATATTACGCGCTTGGTACTTCCTCTATTATGGGATTAGTTAATCTATATGGGTTGTTACCATGGAATAAGTCAATTAAGATTAAAAGACAAGATTTACAGAAAAAACTTGATGTTGGTCAGTTGACCAAAGATCAATTTGACTCATTGGATACGCCATTGAGAAAAGAGTTCGGTAAAGCTCACGGTTTGAGTCTTCTTTTGAATATGGGTCACATTTTGGCAATGTTGACTTATGGTTGTTATTTGACTTCGGGGTTCTTGCATTATATTCCAAAATAAATTAACATATTATAAAATAATCGTCCTGTTTCCCATATTAAGATACATATATGCATGTATATATGTTTATTAGTTTGTTTATTTGATTTTTTTCTTTTATTTTTTGGTCCTATCTCCATACTCACATATCAAATTGATTAATAGGATATGTTTCTTTATATATCCTTTTTATTAATATTATATTAACATGGTAAAATAATATATAATATATATGCATATATTCGTACATATAAATATTCGTATATCCTTTTTGGCTGTTTTTTTTTTCATGTTAGATGCGACTACTATTGACACTGTGTATCTACTAGTTGATATAGTAAGAGCAACAGTATAGAAGACAAAAATAATAACATACCACCTATATTGCAATTATAGTAATAACTATTTTACAACTCTTCATACTGTAGCTATCAATAATAATACAAATTTAATGTTCTAATAAATCTTATTTATTGTTCAGTGGGTTCTTCAGTAGCTTGTTCAGTTATAGGGACTTCGTTATTTTCTCCCCCTTTTCTGCTTCTTCTTCTTCTTCTTCTTTTTCAGGTTCATTAGTAGTAGATGATTCTTGAATAATTTCAACAGTTTCAACGTTTTCTTCTGTACCTGGAATCAATTCACTTATCAATGGTTCTTCCTCATTCTTAGATTTGCTAGAATTAGAATTTTCAGCAGCACCTGTATTAATGAATGATGTAATATTGGCAGGTGGGATAACAGCAATCATAATGACAATATATTCATAAATATTCTCTGGTATAGTTCTTTGATATATACCCAATAAGTCCGCAGGATTTGGGTAAACAGCCAATGCTTTATAAAACTTGACAGCAGCTTCCATCTCCTTACCGGGAACCATTGATAATCTCTCACCGTATTCAACGTTTGTAGTGAAGACTCTTTCCATCTCAGTTGGATCAGTGGAGATCGGATCCTTTTGCAATTCATCGCTCAAGAATTGTAATACGGCAGAGACACGTGCCTTCTTGGCCTCCATAGCTTCTAATTCATCTTTTTTCTTCTGTTTCCTTGCCCTTTGTCTTAAATTCTTTCTAAATTCCGCATTATTTCTTCTTTGGTAATCAAACCAAATTGCATACCCAGTCACACTAACTGCTGCGGCAACACCAGAAATAGCAAGGATTCGTTTAATGCTACTCATTTCTTCTTCGTATTCTTGTTTGTTTGTTTTTGTTTATTTTTTTTTTTTTGGTTCTTTGGTGAGTAATGTAGTTTTATTTTATTTTAATGGGTAGGTGGTAGTATATATAAAGCTATATATATAACTAGACAATGTAATATACTTGGTGTAACACGCAAAACAAGGCAGCATTCATAGAAATATATGTATGAGGGCAAGTAAACAAGCAAAATATATTCCTTTCATGTGTCTTCCTTTGAGTAGTTGTTGTTTATCTCTCTCTCTCTCTCTCTCTCTTTTTTTTCATTCTTTGTCGAAACACAAATTTCCCCCTTTTGGGGAATTTTTTTTCCCCTGTGTTCTATTTTTTTTTCTTGCGTTGTCATAGTAACCATTGTTTCAACACAGGTTCGAACGCTGCATGGGTCATTTGTTCAATTAAAGACTCATCAATAGGCTTGTTCAAGATTTCTTTGTACTTTTGCTCTATCTCTGTATCTTTGTCCTCTTGTAAGTATTCATAATCATTTATATCTAGATCCAGATCTACTAATTCTCCGTCTTGTAATCCAAATGACAGAGCATGATCCGGTATCACATTAGATGTCACTTCTCTCCAACGTCGATCCATGAATTGCTGTATATTGGTATTCTTATTTGATTTCTTTGGATTTTTGCATTGAATATTGTTAGCACTATTCACATTTGCTTTTTCAAATGCATCTCCTGATTTAATCTTTGATTCTACCAATTTTCTGTACAATCTTCTCGACTCCATTTTCTTTTCAATTACGGAATCTATCTGTTTTTTAAGAGTATCAACATCCAATTGTATTTGTGGTCCCTTCTCTATTATTAATTTGTTTAAATTCATTCTTTCCTTCCCATCCATACTACCATATTTACTACGTTGTAAGAATCTTATAATCTTTGTTATCCATTCGATAAAACCTTCAAATATCCCCTCTGTATCATTATTATAAACGTCGTGTACAAATTCAAAGAATGAATTTTGATGCTTGGTCACCAACTGAATAATATTTTCAATTATGTTGAATTCTGTTGAATTCTCTAATTGGCCATTAATAATCTCATCCATCAATTTAATTAAATCATTCATAAACATCTCAAAATTTTTCAAAGCAATATCCATTCTTGCTATTTTAAACACTTTAACCATCGGTTCATAGATCATTGTCACAATAGCTTTTAAAAGTTTGGATAACTCTGGGTCTTGCCACAATTTTCTCATTAATCTTTTATCTCTTTCTTTAATATATAATTGAAATAATTCTTTAATATGTTGGAAATATAACCCACTATCCTCTTTTAACTTCCAACCATTATAAGATTCAATGATTTCTGTGACGGCTTCATTACTAATACTCTTCAATTCGGCATATTTCATTAATATAATTAAACACATTGGCATATCCATTGTGCGTGATTCCTCGTGGATTCTTTGAATATTAAAGCATACTCTATCAGCAGATTTATTGCCATCTGCTTCATGCACTGATTCCTCTTTATCCTCACGATGTTGATTTAAATGATCCATTTCAATGAACATCTTTAATACTTTGATGATTTGTGATGCATTTTTAGATTCTTTTAATATGATAGTTTCCAATTTTTTGATAACAGTTGTTTGGCTCTTTAGATCTTCTGTTAAAATAGTAGAAAACATCGTTTGTAACAATGAATTGTTGCCAAATGGTTGTGCTAAAAACAAATCCATCATTCCTTTCATTATTGTTATGGGATTAGTAAACCGCATAATTTGTCCCATCATTGTATATGGCATTATATGATGTAACTTCCTTATCTGTGTATAAAAACCATAACTGTTATCATTACCTAAAAATAGTTGATATATTATTGAGGACAAGTATATTTTAAACCATTCAATAAATTGTTGTAAAAGTGGTGAAAGATCTTCAATACATGTCTTGTCTCTAATTTCATTCACCAAAGATATAAGATATTTTTCATCCTTCAATAATGAACTTTTAAAGTCTTTCATTGAATCTTGAAGTTCCAACGATTTTTGTAATGCTAATTTTTGGAATTTTAATTGATTGGTTAAATTATTTATATCTACCAATTCACGATATTTAATATCTTCTTCAACTTCTTTATTGAATTTCGTACCATCAATAACATTTTGTTTACTCAAAAAATTGACAAATATTATATTTTCTGAAGTCTCTCTATCATTAGATAATCTTCTTAAATATTGTCTCAAAGAAGTTCTCATCTTTTCATGAACTAAAGTATTAGTCTTTGCATCACTTGCATCTTCAAATATACTATCTATATCTTCTTCTTCTTCTTCTTCTTCCTCTTCTTTTTCTTCATCTTCTACACTGTCAATGTCTTTACCATCGTTAATTCCTTCATTTTCAATAATGCTATTAACAATATTTTGTGCATCAATAAAAACTGAATTTTTTTGAGGACTTTCTTATCATCATCATTCATGGAATTTTGTCTAGAAGTAACAGTAGAATGTAGTGTCTCACATTCTATTTCCATTGAAGATACAATTTTTTCCTTTGGTTGATTTGGTACTCTACCATTAGGTAGCAATTCATTACTTGTAGTCAAGGAAAGACTCTGCCTGGTCTTTTTAGGCAATTTCGGTAATTTTTTACCTGGTGATTCCATTTTCAAATTATGTGCTAAAATCTTGAAATCTTTATAGGTTTTTGCGGTATATATGATTTCATCTGGTTGCTCTTTATTACGAACTTTTATGATGAACCAATATTTATGATTACTGGAATCTTTATCTAGTGTAGAAGAATAAACATTGTTTCTTAATTCAGTAGTATCACTGTTCTTAATTGTGCTAATAGAAGTATTATTCCCATTTATAGATAATTTGGCAAATAGCGAAGTTGGCGTAGTAGATGTAAGTGTATTTTTCACCCATTTAGATGTGGAAGTTATTGATTTAATTGTTCCACTGGTCAATGCTTGCGTGGATTTAGATAGTGTAGAAGAATATGATTTCTTTTTAACACTCTGTGATTTTTTCCAGTCCCTGCTTTTGATAATATTAGATTCTTTGACACAACCTATAATATTAATATCCCAATTATTGATATATATAGGTTCTTGTGTAACTAATTGTTTTAAGGTTTCCATAGTCGGAATGGCAAATTCTTCCACTTTGGATCTTTTACGAAGTTGATCTTTATTTAATTGGAACTTATCAGTTGAATAGTATTCAATTTCGTCACTTACTCCAATACCTGAATTGAACAAAAGTAAAATGATCTTGGCTAATTTTAAACCAACTTTCTTCCTCTTTGTTGATTTTTCACGATCATAACTCTCGCTAAATCCAAGAGACATAAAATGTTCGAAGAAAATCTGAACCTTCTCTTGCCAAAATGTTTGATCAACTTCAATGTTCTTAGATACTAAAGGAAAAGTCATTATAAATTCTCTCAAAATGTAGGAGCATAAGGGAAACTGTGTGTTTATGATTGATTGTTCTCTATCATTAGAACCCGTACTTTCTTCACTTGTTGATTTGAATGACTTCAATTTAGGATCTGTATCGGTGAATGGGAAACCAAACCTTCTTAATGCATCTTTATTGTTCAGATCATTCAATTCTTTAGCCAGTTGGAATTTTAAAAACTCTCTCTTCAAATAGTGTTCTTGTGTAGGTGTTAAAACTTGTGGCATCCTTTCTTAAACGCCTCTTATCTCTACCTTATCAGACCCTTTTCTTAACTTAAAATGTGACTAACCAATTAGATGTTCAGCAATCCTTAATAACATACGTTCAGTTCAAAAAAGGAAAAAAAACAAATTACAAACAGTAGATGAATTGTATCCAGTACCTGGCTCTGACTCTGTCTATCCTTCGGATTCTGCACATTCCATTCTATCGTTTATATATATTCATCTATTTATACGCAACTATTGAAAAATGGAAAAATAAAATAAACATATCTAAAATATGAAGGGTTGGGATATGTAGTAACACATATACATGGGGATTAAGATGACTGGAATTGGAACTAAGTTATAATGAAGAAAGAAGAAAAAACATTGGCACCTATAGATTATACGATACTAACTTTAAGCCTTTTTTGTGTATATTAGATTGTAAGTAATATTTTTTATATTGTAGGAATAGGCAAAAATAGTAACAGGAAGCAAAGAAACTTATATGATTACTATATGTCATCATCGTTCATGAAATTAAAAGGATTAATCCGACCTGATAAAGAGCATATGGTATATACACATAATAGAGATGTTCATGATGATACAATAAGTCAAAAGGGTGCAGAATCCGTATCACTTAATAATACTTCTATTAGTGGTAATAATAATAATAATAATTTTAGTGATAGAAAAGTGCTTCATTTTAATTCAAGTGATTCAAAACAAAAAACTGAAACTTCATTGGAGAGATTAATTAGAGTTATGGAGGAGGCTGAAAAGTTTGATATGGATGGTCAACCCAAATCATTGATTTTAAATAGTGATGATCTTAATTCAAAACAACAAGGCGAATCAATAGATCAATTAACAAGTAAATTAAATGAGTTGGATATAAATTTTAAGAATGGTGAGCATAATCAAAATGATACCCATACTGATCAAATATTAGACTCTTTTGTTGAGAATCTTGAACCATTGAACAAAGAAGCTTTAGTCTATGAACTGAATAGTGATACATTATCTAGAACTACTTCAGAGATTTTCTTATTAAATGATTATAATTATACTTTAGAAAAATTTCCGTCTGTACTGAGTACAAATAAGACTGTGTCTACAGTTAATAATAATAGTTATAATAGAGATAGTAATAACGGTGATATCAATGATACCTCTTCTAATATCTCAATATCGAACTCAAAAATACTTACAGATCAAACTTTACTAACTAATCGTAATAAGATTATTTCAGCTTCACCACTTAAAAAGGAAAATACTTTCATCAACACATTCTTTAAAATTTAGTAAAACTGCTACAACATTTATGAAAGAAAAAGATAATACCACCACAAATAATAATAAAATATATACAATTGATAATTTATTGAAGAAAAGAGGAATTAATAGACAACGTAGTAAAACCTTGGATACTTCAGATTTGAAAAATGCAACCGCTAGTAAAACGTTTCCATCAGTACCAAAATTTGGGTCGAAAAAACCTCCACCTGTGTCAGGGAAAACACGGTCCAGGTATATAGCAAGGAGATTGAGTCTTTCTTCTCATGATAAAAATAAGAAAAAGCATAAATATAACCAAGGTAGTAATAGTAATAACACAAACACGATAACTAGTCATATCGTTTGTAAGAAGAGGTCTAATTCTAATTCTTCAAATTCAAATAAAAGTTCCTATATTTCACCTAGAACATCAAGTGGTTCTTTTACAACAAGTAACACTCAACCACAATATGAATACAGTGATAACAGCACTAATAGTAACAATTTGGTAGCAAATTCGGCATATTCATTAAAACGAAGAAGTAGCTCTTTTGTTAATGCTTTGAGCAGCTTTGTAAATTTACGTTCAGCAAGTTCCTCGTCTGATAAAGGGCCACAATTGTCTCCTAATCTTCAACAATATACTCTTTCATTAGATGATTTACCAACTGTTCCTGAACCAGAAAATGACAACGAACCATTTGAGAGATACCTGTTTAGAATATCAAACTATGGTAAATTTATTGGAATTATACTGACATTAAAAAATAATACATATAAATTAAACTGTTTAAACTATTTTCTTTCAAACTATTTTGATTTCTTAGGTGACCCAATAGATATCTCTCTTAGAAAATTGTTGATATTTTTAGAATTACCAAAAGAAGCACAACAAATTGACCGATTATTAACTGAATTTGGAAAGATATACTATAAACAACAAAGGACTAAATATATGGAAAAATGTATTTGGGAGAATGAGCATCAAGTATATTTTATTATATTTTCATTATTAATGTTGCATACAGATTATTTTAATCCGAATAATAAAATTAAGATGACGAAGACTGAATTTATTGATTTAATACATAGCGACACATACTCTGACGGAAATAAATTACCTATAGAGATTTTGGGGTACTACTATGATAATATAATAAGTAAAGAATCACCAAAATTCGATTGTTTTTTAAGTAGAGACACAAATGCAATAATATCATTTGATTCAATGGAAAACGCTAAAATATATTCACCAAAGGAGTTAATTAAGGATGGTTGTTTACTTAATATGTCAAAACAATTGATAATGAATAAAAGGGAAGATAATGATATAGGTGGATATATTGTACCGCCTATGATGCCGTTGCCCCCAGCACTAATTGAGTCTAATACAACAAATATATCCACATCATTTTTCAGTAATAGGCCTGCATCCAATTCAATATCGTCATATTTTTCTTATGGAAATAATGGAGGGTCTGTGAATAATTCTGGAGCTAATCATAACGGCAACAATGCAAATGGATACCTTCAAGATGATATCAATGTTTATAAGAAAATTTTAATGGATGATTTAAGGAGTGTTTCACTAGATAAATTCGTCAAGAAAATTTATTTAAGAAGCAATTTTGCTTTAGATAGTGAATATTTTCAGATTTTAAATAATACTAATACTACCAATATTGTTAATTCATCATACAGCACTCTAATGAAAAGGAATAATGGAAACCTATACGATAAATATTTAAAACTTTTAAGGGTGTCTCGTGGTGGGTATTTAAGGATTAGGAAAACACAATTATCTAAGTTAAGATTACCATTATATGAAGAATATCATCAAGATAATATAAAGGAGGGGAATGCCAAAAAAGAAGACGATAAAAATGAAATTGAAAATGATAACGATAAAAAGAGTCAGTGTTATTACTTAAAGATTATTCAAATGGGTGACATACAGGAATACATAGAATCTGGTTCAAAACAATCAGGATCCATTAGAGGTAGAAGTAATTCTGAAGGGAACAAGTTATTCTCTTTAGGAAGTAATAGTCATAATGGTGATAGATGTAGTGGATGGAAAGATAAGTTTGTCATTATTACGACTTGTGGGCTGATAATATGTGATAAAAATAAATCATTTAACATGCATGAACCAGATATTGTTAAGAATCAACTTAATGGGGAATGCAATTATATTATTGATTTTAAATATAACAAATGTGAATTATTAAGTATCTATAATTTGTTTGCAGAAAGTGTGAAAAGTAAATTCGATTATGGCGAAGGAGAGAGTGAGATAGTAAAGAATAATGATAATAATAATAATAATATGAGAAATACCAATCAAAATAATAGTAGCTATAAGTATTCAAAGGATGATGAATTATTCATTAAAGATTACAAATACGGTGTAATGAAGGATCTGCATGGAAGGAATATTAATAACAGGAATAATGATGATGGTGATAATTGTAAATGTGATATTACCAATATGAGGGCCAATCAAAAAGGGGAAGAGGAGAATAATAATAATGATGATGATGATGATGATGATTATGATGACGATAATGATGATGATGATGATTATAATTATAAATATTTAAAGGATTTTGATGAAAATACGTTCTATATCTGGAGTCAGTATGGTAAACTTATTTGGAGATGTGAGAATAAATATGAAAGAGACAATTGGATCAATGCACTCAATCTGATGGCATGTATTGATGGATGTCAATATGAGATATCGTGTATAGATAATACGTTGTTAAGTAAAAGAAAACAAAAATTTGATGATAGATATAAGGAGATTCAAGAGAATAGATTGGAGACGGTGAAATTGTTTAAGGAAGAAGAAAAGATATTGAATCTTTACAGACAATGTGTTCCGATATGTTTAAAGACAAAAAAAGAGTTGATACAAAATATTAAACAGCTGGTTGTTAAGATGGAATGGTATGATTTTGAAATTAAAAGGGATACCATATACATGATGATATTGAAATATTTAATACCAGACAAAACAACCAAGGTGGAACATCATGTCAGTGAAAACAATAATAATAATATTAGCAAGGATTCAAATACAACAGATGATCAAGAGGAAAAGACTATTAATAATTATGAAGATGTAAGTGATATTAGTGATTCATTATCATTTATAACATTTAATTAATATATGTATATGACTATTATCATTATTATTATTTATTATTTATGCATACACAAAGACATACATACATATATATATATAGATATATATATGATATATTTTATCATTTTCTTGAACTATCAAAATGTTTATCAATTTTATTTGAACCAATATTTAAAATTTTGGGACAACCGTCTTTATTTTTCTCTAGCTTGATACATTCTAAACAATAGTAAGCCTTATGAGTAGCGACTGGGTTATTACATATTATACAAGATTGTTTCGATTTACCAAATGAACAATTATCACATATTCTAACGACTCTTAAAGTACCTTGGAAGGGTACTGAATTGCCATAACTATTATTATTATTATATGAAGAAGAAAAAGAAGAATGAATGTTCATTTTAATGTTATGAGAATCGCATATCGGGCATCTACCATCACATTTATCACAGAGATAACCTATATGTGTACCTGGTTTTCTTAAACACATGACTAAATCGAACTGATGACGTGACATGATTGATGATTGATGATTATGATTCTCATAAAAGAAAAAAAAAATAAGTGTATATATGGGATATAGAGATAGGTAAATGCAAAAAGCTTATGAATTTATTTGTATATAATTAAAGATATATATATTTTTTATCTGTTGGTAATTATGGTAAAGATGCTATATATACGTGTAGGTGTGTGTTATTGAATGTGTAGATTGTTTAGAGAGTAGTGACTCTTTACAAATCATTTTTGTAATCCAAGATATCTTTTAATTGTGCAAAAAAAATTTAAAGAAACATGTGAAGGGGGGTATAGAAATACACACCTCCATATGTAATATGTAGATAGACAGAAAACGTTTAAACAGAAGAATAAATGGATGAACAAAGTATATTAGTAACAGTACTATTGAGATTGGGATTACAATTACAGAGATGTACTGTTATGCTTTGATATCGTTGAATCAAATAAATCCACCCAATAGTATTATTAACTAAGGTTTCCTCCCCGGCAATACCCATCGAAGCAGAAATTTTATGGATCATCTCCATACTTCTTTTAATAAACCCTAACAAAAATAAAAAATAAAAAATGAAAAATGAAAAAAAAAATGCAGGAAGTTTTGCTACTGACGGATGGATGTATGGGTGTCATGGTTTTTTTCTCGCGAGGATAACAACAGAGAAAAAAAAAAAATTTTTTTCATCTTCATTTTTTTTTTTCTTGGATTTCAGATTGGTATAAAAGGAGAACAGATATTTGTATTCAGTGAAAGTTGAAATGTCATTGATCTTTTCGACTCCTTGTAGCGTATCACTGTAGTCGGTAGGTTATGTTTGCAATCACCTTTCTTCTCCCTTCTATATTATCCCCAACAACAAGGATCATTACTATATGTAATTGACAATGGGATAAATAACTATGGTCATAATAATGGTGATGATGATGATGATAAATACGGTAGTGATAACTGTATGGTAATAGCAGTTTGGGTATATAAGGATATATATGTTTGTTTGTGTGCACTTTGTATTGTTATTTCATTGGCCCTTGTTATACTTAGTTGATTGATAGAACGATCAATTTTAACTTCCAGATGATTTGAAATGTTTAAATACCAATTGTTCCGACTGAATAGTTGTATTAGCTGTATGTCGACAAACCCATTTTCGTTAAGTTTCAGCCTTGTATGATGGAAGTTATCATATGTTATCACGTGTCATTTATCATTTATTATTATATCCTGTTATTAATACTGTTTTTCTATTTTTGATTTTGTTTATTTTTTTTTTTTAAGATGATGATTTTATTTTGGTGACCGGGCGGACATAATTAGTAATCATGTTTTTAATGGGTAGTCACATATTCCAAAGGCTGTTCCATTTAAGTGTACAAATTTCTTTTATAAATGGGATGGTTGTGTGACATTGAAAAAATATCTGTTGCATGATGAATTGATGAATGGTCTCAAGATAGCTGATTTTATTATTATTGTTTGTTTGTTTTTTTATTTTTATTTTTAATTTTCAGTTAAGTGTAGTAATGAAGAGATAGAGAGAGAGAGAAAAAAAAAGAGGTTTTGTGTATTCATATTTCTTTGTTTATTTGATATGTATACTTTGAATGAAGTATAAAAATAAAAAAATAAAAAAAATAAAAATAAAACTGTGATGATCATTTTATATTCACACTGTACTAGAACTTCTTGTTCGATGACTACCAAATAAAAAATAACTGATTTAATGACTCTGAAGTTTTATTTTTTTTTTTTTGTTTTCATTTTTATTTTAATCCCTCATCCTCTCCTGACTCTTACTCTTACCTTTAACCTACTTCTTTGTCTTGGATATTGTATGAATCTACTGTTGTGGTCCTTATATAATCATCGTACTGGTAGTGTACAGTCATATTTTATCTAGAAGTAATTTGTTTGGTTGTTTCATAATTGTAAAGGCCCTTGGGTAGAAAAAAGAGGACGAAAGCAAAAACAACGTTAGGGTTGTGGTTGTGTCAAGCTTGTTTTTCCTTTTGGACAACTCCTGGTTTCTTAGGGCATGTGTTAGAGGTTTTCCTGTTTTCCCCTTGTAGCCTTCCTTTCTGGGAAATAAATAGAGGCAGTTTCCTGTTTTGGAAAAGTCTGCAGCAGAATTAATGGCTGTTTTTATTTATTCTCTGTGGTTTAGTAATAATAGTGCAATCCATTACATTAGATTTAGCTATTGATTTATTTTGTGTACATTGCTTTCTTGATGGTATATACCATATTTCAAAGAAGAACTGTATAGAGAAATATGTTCTTCTTTCTTTGTTATGATATGCTGTGGAAAACATTTAAAGGTATTTATCTACACACTTAGCAGTTCCTTCAATTTGTATAAGCATTATTTATTACCACGTCTGTTAATAAATATAGATATCTGTACGAAAAATAGTAGTAGTAGTGGTGGTAGTAGTAATAATAATAATAATAAATAATACAAACACACAAAATATATAATGAGTGGTTATATACTACATTTGATATATGCCTACTTCATTGGTGGTATTACGTTTATACCAGTGTGTTGTACACTGCTATTCCTCTATTTCAATTCAAAAATAACAAAAAAGCAGAAAGTTGGAGCCAATGATGAGAATGGTGATGATTCTTCATTACTTGTTGATATCGACCCGGCATTTAAAGCTGGTGAATTGGAAGAATTACAAAATGTTAATGTGGAAATGAGTGGGTACATGTATGTCACTAATCAATATTACTATCATCCAATTGAATTAATTGAAAACCCAACCTTATCTCAACCTCAGGCAACTACATATTCCGGCTCTACAAATAAAGATACTACTTCAAGTGATTCTTTACCTAATAGTGATAATAATGATAATCAAATGATTTTGACTAGATCACAATTGAAGTCTAAGCAAAAATTTTACGTTACTTTAAAACATGGCAATTTATTTCTATACAAGGAAATTAATGATAATAACAACAAATAGTAGTAGTAGTAGTAGCAGCAACAATATTGGTAATAATAATAGTAGTAGTAGCAGTAATAATAATAATAATAATAGTAATGATTTATTGCATGCTATATCTCTTAAAGATTGTTTTGTAACGATATGGCCAAGAAATTATTATGATATGTTTGATAATAAATACCATCTTTTAACAGATGGTCAATTGTTTACAAAGAGAACGTGTATTGCAATATTTAAAAAGGGGTCAGTTAGATTAGAAGATCCATATTCTACAGGTGCAGGGGCCGAAAATGATAATTTGCAATTTAGTGTCAATTTAAATAGAGATATTAAAGGTGCAATGAATCCAAGTGATATTTCTACACTGAACGGAGAGAAAGTTTCTTCCGACCAATTGTTTATTAATGGAGCCAATCAGTTTTTCCTCTATTTTGACAACAATATGGATAAAGAAGATTGGTATTTTAAATTAATTAATGCATGTAAAAATAATAAAAAAATAGATAACATTTCACCTCTAAATCCATCCATCTCTGCAATAACTGCACATTTAAATACACATGATATTTTAATGCTAATACAAAATTTGAATTCTACTGAAGGTCAACTACAGAGTAAATGGTTTAATGCATTACTAGGTAGAATTTTCCTATCTTTACAACAAACAGATACACTTAATAAATTTATTTGGGACAAAATTTATAAAAAATTGTTAAAGATCAATAAACCAGGGTTCTTGGATGATTTCATTATCGAAAAAGTTGATGTAGGTAACAGTATCCCCTTTATCACAAATCCAAAATTGATTGAATTGACACCTGAGGGGTCCACTAAGATAGGCTTCGACTTGATCTACAATGGGAATTTAAAGATTATTATTTCCACTAAAGTTAATATTAGCCTTGGTTCAAGGTTTAAATCAAGGGAGGTAACACTAAAAATATCGGTTGAAGTGAAAAAATTGATTGGTCCAATAATGATAATGATGAAACCGCCACCATCGAACAGATTATGGTATGCATTTCAAAAACAACCTGTCATGGATCTTGATATCGAGCCAATTGTCAGTTCCAGCAAATTGGCATATACTGTCATCACCAATGCTATTAAATCAAAATTTGCAGACGCTATAAAGGAATCATTAGTAGTTCCTTATATGGATGATATTGTAATATATAACACGGAAAATGAGCTGTATAGGGGTGGTATCTGGGATCATTCTTTGCCTGCTGATAATAACCGGATGAATAGTAAGGAGAATAAGATCCCCACATCAAAGGAATATATTAAATTAAAACGTGAAAGTAAAATTAAAGCTTCCACATCAAAGGAAGATTCTGTGAACAGTTTTTCATCTTATTCTCAAATGCAAAATAAAGTATCGTCAACTGCAAGGACAAATGTGACTAAGGGAACTACCAGTGATAATACACAGAAGACAGGTGATCGAGTTTCTTTATCCCCAGGAGAGAAGGTTGTTAATGGTGATGATAATGTCAACAATGATACTAACAGATCTGTTGATTCCACTCTTGTGGATAGTTTATCTGCATCTAAGGGGAAGAAATTATTTAAGAATTCAATCAACAAAATTAATAAATGGTACAAAGAAAACGTGGGTAATTCCTCAGATATTGATGAAAACGAAGTCGACTATTCATCGAATAATAATGAACTAAATCATAATGACATTGGTCATAGTATTAATAGTAATACTAATAAAGCAGTATCTGAAGTTACGGGATCAAAAATTAACCCAACAATGATATCAAATAGAAGAACAACAATATCAAAAATGGTTGACAATGAAATCTATAAAAGAACCACAGACATATTAGGCTCGGGAACCTCAACTGATAACAATGGCCACATGATGCCACCAAAAAGAAACCAAACTGCAATTACATCAGAGTTAACCTTAAAAACTCCTGAATTACCTGCAAAAGAGATGTTTATTAATGAAACTGTTATGTCACCATTAAAAGCTGATCAAAGATTAAATAATGGTAACAACTCAAATGTAATTCAAAATCAATTTGTTGAACAAGATAGATTAAATACCAAGGTGTTTATCAGAAAACCACCTTTAAATAATAATCCTAATTAGCTTACACTTATATATATATATATATTAAATAGCAGTATGATGATTATTGTCATTATTTTGGATATCTATTATTAAATGAGTTTCAATATATTCAAAATTTTTGTTTATGGACTATCTTTCGATTGGAAAGAATAATAAAAAAGATGTAAAAGAATTCCAATCTATCTATATCTTTAGTTATATACATATGTATGGATATTAATTTTTTTTTATACATAGCACAGACAGTAAGTAGTAATGTCGTGGATAATAATCACCATGGATTTGTTTCGAAATCATAATTATCATCATTCGTAGCATTAGGATTCATGTTTTCATTATAATTATCACTATTAGCAGCAATACTGTTAAAAGTCCATGAAGGACCAGCTACAGATATTGTTGGTGCAGTAAAATTGGAGAATATTGTATCATTATTAGTATTTATTGCGTTAGTAGGAGAAGAAAAAATATCATCATTGGTCACTTTTCCCTTTCTATCATCTTTAATAGCAAATGGATTAACGTCATTTATGTCGTTATCGTTTTGACTATTTTGCAGACTATTCGAATCAGATTCTTCCTTTTCTTCTTCATTTCCTATATAATTGATACGAATCTTATAATTTGCATCATGGATCTCATAGATAGTATCTTGTATATCATCTGGTAAGAATGGCTGGAGTTCTGCATCATTTGCAAAGGAGTCAGTCAATTCTGTAACAGTAGGAAGACATAATAATGGTATTTGTTTTTCTTCTAAATAAGTTTGTTGTATTGTGGACAGTTTAGCCAACTTCGAAAGATGTTTTCTTAGTTTAGAATTAAACTTATGTTCATTGACTTCATAGCTATATTTATCGATGGCTTTCAATAATTGTGAAGGTGTTAGATGTGGTAATAGACTAATTGCATTTTCTAGAGATTCTTCTGAGTCAATAGATGTAGCTATTTGTAACCATTGCAGCAATTCAAATACTGGACCTAAATGAAGGAATGCAATTTGATGGAAAGTTTGATAATAAAATAAAGAATTTGTATCATCAGTAATTGTTTTTCCAGAATCTTCTTTAACAGGTCTAAAAGTTGTTATACTGTGTAATGTCGGATTATTCAAATCAATATCCCCTAAATCTTGGATTAAAGTGAAGGGGAATCTTTCCCAAATAAAATCATCAATTAATTTAGGTTTTGATACACTTATATCATTATTTCTAATCCATGACTCTAATGTAGATAAATTTAATCTAATCTGAACTGCACGAGCTCTTGATAGTACATTTTTCTTTTTATCTTTTAATATTTGGTTAAAAATTGCACTTGAGAACCAGTTTATAGCCATTGATAAACATTGTTGTTGGAACAATGGATGTACTTGATGTAAATTTAAAACATATGTTAATGCACCAAAAATTTGGACAATTTTCAATGGAGATGGCTTCATTTGTTCTTCTAAAGAGGGTGGATATAAATGTTTCAAGATTTCGGGATCAAATATAGAAGTATGAGTTCTCTTATTTGTATTTTCATCCAATGAATTTTGATTGACAATTCCATTTTCTGCTTCATCACTGCCTGTTTCTTCTTCTGTTGCATCAGCCTCATTATGAGTAGTGATAGTAGTGGCATTGCTAGAATTGCTTACAGTTTTCCTTAATTCCAATTTATTTTGTCTCTGTAAATTTCTAGCCTGTTCTCTTTTCTTGGCCAATTTAGCTTGTCTAATCTTTTTAAAAAAATTCCAATCTTTCTTATATAAAGTCTCTTTAACTTCTTCAATAGTTGTATAATTTAGCAGTGTTTTCTGGATAACAGGCGTCAATCTTTCATGGATGGATGTAACCAATTCGATCATAATTGTATGTAACGTATTAATCAATTCTTGTAGAAGGCTCGGATGTCTTTTAAAAAAGGACTCATCTTTTGTTAGGAAATAATATAAATAAGTCAATGAACTAATCCAATAGGATTGTGTGACAATATCAATTGTTTTTTTCACTGTACGCAGATCAGTTTCGTTGTTGGATAACGTATCTGATTTCTTTGAGGATGTGGTATGGAAATGGTTATTGTTTGTGTCCTTTGTTGTAGATTCTGTCGCCGTGTCAAGGTTATTGGTAGTGGATATAGACGAAGTGATCTTCGTGAATGCTAGAAAAAGTAAAGATTCTGTATCAGATTTCGATTGTTTCATATGATCAGAATATCTAGCACATTGGAATAATAATGCAGCCGGATATGTGGTTAAATGAGGGTGAATTTTTGGTAAATTAATTAAATAATTTAAAATTTGTGGTATATCATAGTCAGAATATTCCAAATACTGGTATTTTTGTAAATTATTAAAGTCAAATCTATCAAAATCTTTAAAGCTGTAGGAATCACTATTCTGATTATCAACATTATTTTCAAGGGGTAAGTTAACATCCAAGGGACTCTCCTTATCCCCATGATAATAATCGTTATACAAATGAATACCTGCTAATTTTTTATCTATATTTTCGTTAATATCATCCAAATAGGCCGACTGTCTTTGACTTTGATTTTTATTTGAAGAAACTAGTTTATCAAGATGTTGATGTATAGCATTATTACTGATATTTTCGTCATTAATGTTAAAGGTAGAAGTCAGTATTGAATCATGAGTGTTAGTACCATTGGAGTCAATACCAGAGTTAGTTGTAGGCGAAAAGGAATCTCCCCAAACGTTTTCTTCCATGATCAATTACTATTAATAGGACTTCAGATCCAAATGTAATATTTAACGTAAAGCGTGTCAAAATGTTCCTAGTGACAGAGGAGTGTGAACTTCTCTTATTCATAAAATAGCACAATTCTCTGCCCACTTATTCCCTCTTTTTTTCTCCTTCTATACCGATACACTGGTAGTTATCTATGAAGTAAAATGTAATTAGTAACGCTGTTTTCACACAATCTGATTTGTGTACAATGTTGCACTAAGTACAAACGTAATATCTTTGCCAATAAAGTTTTGTACTCTCTTAAATTTTTTTTTTCATTCTCATGTCTATTTTCATTTCGTTATTTTCAGATTTTAAAGATGGTTCGACCAACTTTTATGGTGATATATTTTTTTTCATTCTCTTAGCGTACCCCATAATAATCAAATGTAAGAGAAGGAGGTTCATTTATTTTGCTCTTGTATCTTGGTCGAATTGTGTGGTATTCGTAAGTGTTTTGCTAGACTGTCTGACAATTAGAATTTTTACATGATCATCTTGAGAGGAAACTGAGGAAAGGAGAGGGAAAGACAAGTAAAGGAAAGAATTAGTATAACATTCATTTTTTTGTTAAGATGTTGCAGCCAGCGGTGAATTTACACACAAACGAAGAGCCAGTATCAAGTTCAACTCAGATTATTGAGTCTTTATATGATAAAGTAGATTCCTTGACAAATACTAATCTACAATTGACATTACAATCCCAAGCAATGTTAGAGAATTTGGATATTGCACAAAAGAAAGAAGTTAAACTGATTGAAAACATTTCGATGTATAAGTATCAAACAGACAATTTGAATTCGATGTTAAATAGAAAACTAAGAAAGATTAAAGAATTTGAAGAAGAATGGACAAGTCTGCAGATGACCGTTAATTCAATCAAAAATGAAAACAAAAATTTAAATGAACAATTGTATAATTTACAACAATTGCAAACATTAAATAAGGAGAAAATGATCCAATTGGATATACAATATGATTCACTTTTAAAGGATCACCATATTTGTAAATTACAATTCGAAGAGGATTTAAATAAAATAAATAGAGATTTACAAGCAATCAAATCAAAATATATTAACAAATTAAATGAAGAGATTAGAAAATCCGATTCTTTTGAAATAAAATTGAATAAATTTAAGCGACTTATAGATAAAACTGAGAAGCTTGGTGGGTTCCAAGAAATTTCCAAAGATATAATTGATAATAAATGCGAACAAGTTTTAAAAAACTTAGACCTTGATTCTTGGATAACCTTATATAAATTATGTGATAAAGTCGTTCAGTTGTATGCAACGGAGAATGAACTAGATTTAAGTCTATTCAAGAACTATGATTCAGTAGTAAATGATCCGGAGATAAATGATATTAATAAGGAATTAAAGAATATTCATTCTCATAATAGTGTTACCTCTCCTAATAATAATATAGAAAGATTAACAATTGTAAAAAGAAAAGCCAAATCTGCAAAAATTACTTCCAGTCCATATATTCCTTCACCAAGATTAGTCAATCATCCATCTTCTTCCTCTTCCTCGTTATCTTCAAAGGACAATAGTAGTAACAGAAATGATGAAAACCCATCTTCAAGACCATACAACCGAACAGAAAGTAGAGTTAATTCTGGTGGCACACCAACTCTACCTGGTGTTAGAAGAATATCTAGAGCCTTTACTAATAGTGATAGTAATGCTATATCATCCACCTCTTCATCCAACAGTAACAGAAATTCTAGAGTTTTCTAGATGGTAAGATAATATTATTTCACTTGTAATTGAGATAACTGTATGTAAATATAGGATAACATCAATTGTTCACAGATACACAGATAGATAGATAGATATAAATATATGTATGTATGTAGAGAAAAAGATACAGAAAGCATTAAATCATATATTTATTTTTATTTCGTATCAATTGATTGAGAATTATATGGAAGTAGAAATTTGTTAAGATCATTTTAAATATTTTTGGTTGGCAATTCTTAGATATTATTTACCGAAGTCGCATGTCAAGCTTTACAAATATATAGGTATACATCTGTGGATCTAAAAAGTATATATTATTAGACGGATGATGGATAGAACACGATTACCGCACTATACTTTGAGAAAGCATACAACATCTATAACTCAATTGTTGGTGGTAAACAGAGATATCATTGAGCTAAATGAAGAACAAAGAAAAGATAAGAATACAAGCATTGTTACTATCATCCCGAAATTGATATCAACAGATGAAACAGGGAACATTGTAGTGTGGGATTTGATAACAAGACGTCCTATTGGGATTGAAACATCACCTTCTGGGGCTGCTATAATTGATATTCAGTTAATAGCAAACAAATATTTAATTTATTTGTCCAAGGATTATACGTTAAGAATATTAGATTGGTCTAACTTCCCATCAGATGATGGTTGCATCTTTGAGATGAATGTTAATACTCTAAATTTTGCCAATTTTGCTGCTTCTTTGGATTCAAATATGGAGGTAATTACATTATGTTGCTGTAATACTCAGGATTCTGAGACTATAGATGTTTATCAAATTGATATTAATACAAAGAAATTGACAAGGGTATTCAATCATATTGATTTTTATCCGATTGTTAAAAATATGTTACAAAATGTGTTGAATAAAGTGCCAGACCGACTAGGTATGGTTATGAAATTTAAACAGGATTTAAGAACAAAAACTATATTTATTGGTTTTGAGAGTGGCATTATTATTGGCTATCAAATTGTTCTTGGTAAGATTGTTGTTACATACATATCAGCGGTTCATTTCCCTGAGCCGATCCTAGATCTTCATATTTTAACTACTCCAGAGAGCTTACAGAGTAATATTTCTACTGCTATTACAGATATAAATGGCAATGATAATAATGGTACAGGAATCTTGTTAAGTTCATCCACTAATAATATTATTGCAAAACATTATTACCCTATGCATATTAATCAAAGTCTAGAAAGAAGCAATAACCTGGAGGTAATCCCAAATTTACAAGTTTCTAATTCGGAGCAATTGGAAGTTAAAGGTAACAAAATATCATATATTGCAGCATTTAATCAATTTTTGATATGGTCGACATGGAATGGTAAAACTTCTATTAAAAACATTGTCGAAGGTACGGTATCAAAATATAGAAGATCGAAGGGTAACATACGACCAAATGAATCAGCAAAAGGTTCTCTCACTGGTAGTTCAACCCAAAATAATGAATCCAAGTATGTGAAGATTGGCGCTATGGAAATTTACCAATCAATACAAAATAGTACTAATGAAGTGGAACCACTGAATGCGGTTGTCATGAATTCTTCAAGACAGAGAAGATTGAAACAATTTATTTCTCATTCATGGTGTTTTGTTGGTTATCATGATGGGACAATATCTATATATGAAATTGAGTGATATTGTAAGGTGATTTTTTTGTCTCTCTATAATGATACTCCCACATGATATGGAAATATTATGTGACTGTTCAGTGTAGTTTTGTTTAGAAAATACATCATACATATTCAATGGTTAAAAAAGGCAATCGCCAATATGCTACTTCCTTTGAGCAAAAACTTTTAAAAGCTTAAATACACTTCGTTACAGGTAGAACTTTATAAAATATTTGATTGAATCTCAGCACATTGCTGTGTTTGTTTTACCTTCTATTTAATATGTATATTTTCATTGGAATATTAATATTATAAATAAAAGAATGGGACTTAAAATCAAAAACATAAAGACATTTAATACTAATATAAGTTGATTATAGTTTAAGTTATGGTATATAAACATTAGTATATATCATGTGTATTGGAAGGTCTGTGGATGTGGTAATATTTCCCCACTCTAATAATAATGAACGCTACGGAACTCTATAAAACAAGTGTTTCTATTTAAATAGACTTTCTCTACGTGTCTCCATCTACATGTATTCGATTATGGTTGAATCTAACTTGTCAAAGTGACTAAAGAAATTTTTTTAATACATTAGCTTTTGGTGAAGGTTTGGTATTTCCCCCATTTTTATTACGATTGTGTTTATGTGATAAGTGATGCCCATCTTGATTATGATGATGATGTCTACTTAATAAATAATTTTTTTCTGAAATATCTCTTATAATCAAGCTTAGAGCAACGTCAATATTAAAGTCATCAATATTGTCAACAGCAACGAAGCTTGAATTCCATTGTGCAGCTAACTGTTTCCCCTTTTGGACTAATAACGGGCTAGCTAAAGGGGCATTAACATGCGTGCAAATAACTATAAAAGGTGGTGGAGAATCAGGCGATGCCGGATCTAAGTTAATACTATCCAGTTCAGTTTTAAATTTCCTTAATTTATTGATTTTAGCTATTTTAGATTGTTCAGATTCTTGTGATTTCCAAATACTTTTTAAGGTGTGGATTAAAGAATAAACATCTTCTTCTTGACCGTTCTTCCAATCGGTTTCATAATTTCTAAATTCTGTCCATGCATCCAGTATGCATGATCGTATTACAGGTAATAGTGATAAGCCGCCACCTGAAGGGACATCTTCTTGTGATAGATCATTCTTAGAATTAACAGAATTTGATTCACCATCTGTTATTATTGAAGTTGGTTCTTTGTAGGTGGGTGGTGCTGGAACAATATGATGATTTAATTCGGGAATGGCACTGTAAATTAATATATAACCATCAATCTTACCATTTAATTCCGATGCACCAGAAGCAACCAAAAGGGAAGTGGTAGATACTGGAACTCTAGGTTGGTTGGCAAGACCTTTCAGAATAGATTTATCCAAATTTCTAAACAAAGAAACTTCTAAGAATGGCACTACCATATCTGGTTTAAATCCGGCAGTATCGATGATATCGATTGGTATTGGACAGTATTGTGGAGGAATATAATTTCTTGGTAAAACATTGGACATCCTAGCAGTTTCAGAATGTTTACCATTCGGAGATATTCTTGTCTCAAATTCCTGTGACAAATAACTATCATTACTGCTATTATTATAATAATAATGATAGGGACTGGTGTTACGAGTCCTTTTCAACACATTGCTATTGATAACTTTATTCTTTTGTGTATTTTTCAAATGTGTATAGTTATCTGTAAAGAACTGGAAACTTAGCGGAGACAGTTGGACATATGGTGTCACTGCAGGCGAGTGAAAAATAGGTGTCAACTTTTCACTGCTTGGAGTTCGACTTAGTAATCTTTCATGAGGATGTTCATCTAATATAGTTCTTGCTAGTTCAGAATGTGGTATGAAATCAAATAGCCAATTGTTTTGGCTCTTCGTTGGGTAATGTGCTTCATGAACAACCCTTAAAGTTAATCTTGAGACAAAAGAGGTCTTCCCTGTGGACTCACCACCTAATACAGCTAATCTAATAGGTCTTTGTTCATTGGAGCAGGTTTCCATTACGTCAACACACTAATGGATCTAAGAAGCGAAATCAAAATTATCCAAAATCAGGACAGTTTGAATTAAAAAAAAAATATGTAATCCACTAAAGGAAGCCTGATACAGTGTACTTATATCAATTTTTCGTACTAATATATTTACAATTTTGAGTGACAATCTTTCCAGTTATCTAGTCTAATTCAGTTTAAACATCTTGCTTAAGCTAAACTGTTTGATTTTAGCATCATATATTTCCATAGTACTTGAACCAAGCCAAAGGAAAAAAAAATAAAATGTGAAAAAGGAAGAAGGACAGAAAGAATGGAGACAGGAATTACAGAAAAAGTTTCTTAGTGGTGTATACCATATAACTAAATATGACAAAAGAAGTCCCCTCTATGTCTATATATCAATATATATTATGGCTACTGTATATTTGTAGAGATATTAAAGAAATTGTGTATGGAATATTAACATTGTATATAATGTATGTATATGTGTAAAAAGTTACTAGATCAAGTATTTAAAAGAAATATTACAAAAGAGTTAATAAAGAGTTTAGGATGTTCAAAATACATGGAACGATACAACTGGATAAGGTTTGATAGTTATAAAAGAATAATTAAACCAGGAAGTTTTCCTTCCAATTTAATTTCCTTGCCTACCTTTTTCTTTCCTTAAAATTGATTATTTTATTTATTTACCTTGGTTATTTTTGTTTTTTCTAAGGTCACTTGAGTATTTAGCTCTATTAATTCCATATAGATTATTTAGTAGTGTACTATGGAAACCAGAAATATTTGAAGTTGTATTGATTATTGTTGGATCGGCAAATCTGTTTCTATCAGGCAACATTTTACTATTTATAATGGGGGTTTGGTTTTCTATTGACATTAACATCTGTAGATCATGTTTCAGGATTTCTGATTTACTTAGTAGTGAGGATGAAGTGACTGGTGAGTTTGCAATACCCATTGATAATGGATTTGATAAAAATATACTGGATCCTTTTGATGGAAACTGTGTAGAAAAGTTTCCAGCAGACTTTGTAAGATTATCATCGGAATTTATATCTATACTGATATTTCTAGTGTTGTTATTGTTATATGCTTGTGTTCTAGAAGGATTGTCATTGAATGCCATCTTTGGTAGTGATGATGAAGGGTGACCTGTAGTTGAGTATAACGTCGAAGAGGTGGATAAGGAAGATGATATAGACTGTGATCTTTCCTTTGAGTTTGGATTCGATTCTGTTTTAGTAAAAGTACTATTTATGGCATTTAAGTTATCTTTCTTATTTCTAAGTAATAGGTTGGATGATGTTTCTATATCGTGTTCCAATTGTTTGACATTGTTAAAAGCATTCAATAAATGGGGTAATTGGTGAGAAATACTACCGTAAGAAGATCCAGAGTAATTCATAGGTGAAGTTATGGGGGTCGAACGAGGATTCGATCCTTGTTGTTGTTGTTGTTCCTTTATTGAGTGTAACATAGTTCTTCTCATTGGCCAATGTGATGGACTTTCTAACTCTGTCTCTGTTTCAGTATCCGGAATCAAATCGATCATACTGTTAACATATTGACTGATGTGTTCCAATTGTTTGACATCCTTTAAATCAGAATTCAAATAAGAATTAGATGATTCATCATCGATAAAAAATGGATTGTTCCCGTCTCTCTGAATCTCTTCAGGTATCAACCATTTAAAATTGATATGGTTGTACATTGTCTCGATGCCAAGAAATGATTTGAAGGATTCATTGTACAATATTTCATCTTTATTCTCAATTGCTTTATCGATATTTCCTAGAAGGTCCCAAATAAATGTATTGAAAGAGGTTATTGTATGTTTCAATTTATCTATAGCTTCAGATTTAAATTTAACATTATTGTCATAAATATCAGATTGAGATAAATAATCTAACACCAGATTTAATTCAAAATTTATTAAAAGACATTTAGCTTTGATGAAACTGGAAATTATTTGTAATTTAAACCATTTCAATTTGACCATCATATAGAACCATATCTCGGTCAATAAAGTCATTGAATCCCTAAGTAGGTCATCCATGTTATTATCAATAAACTTTCTAATTTCTGTTAAACTTGTAATTAAAGAATCTAAACCAAGTAGTAATTTATTAGATTTCTGTATAGATTTTAAGGCAATATCCTTGTACTTCCATTGTCGATAGGAGACGTCATCAAATAACTCTTTTATTGAGCTAACTTGTGGAATATGGGTATCTGAAGTGCCTGTATGAAACTCATTTCTATTATTAAATATATTATCAATATCATTATTTAATGATACAAATTCATATGATTCATTATAGAACATTTGTAGTTTTATTAAATCTGATATCATGCTCAAAGCTTCAAAGCAGTAATTAAGGGATGTAGTATATGCTTTCCAGGTGTTGTCCTGTTGAGATATTTGATTTTCAATGACATCTTTGATATCATGTATACTGATCTCATTTTCATCATAGAATAGAGACGTTATATCATCTTTTGGTAGTAATGAATTTGACATGGATTAGTAAAAGAATAAAGTGGAGGGGAAAGAAAAGGAGAATATATAATTTTAATTTTAAATAGTCCTTAAAATATTATTTTATTGAGTTTGATAACAAATCAAAAGATAAATAGGTTGATATAAACCACTAGACAAATATGAATCTATATACGTATATTTGGCTTCTATCAGTTTAATCTAAAATCATCTCCTACTTGATCCTGAACTTTAAAAAAAAGAAAAGAAAAGAAATAGAAACAGAAACAGAAACAGATACAGTAAAATAGGTTATTTGATATTAATATTGTAAAGAAGCTCTTACATGTTGTTTACGAATCCTGTACCTCGAGAGACATTCACCAGTCATCGCTTTCAATAAAACTCCATTCGTCTCGAGTATTTTTTTTTTCCTTTTTCTTTCACATACTGCAAAGGGAACAACGGAATCTCTGAAAGAGGAAGTGTATACCCTTTTAGACAAAAAGATAAGAAAAAATGGACAGCATGCGTGTCGCAGCAAGATCTCAAAATAAACTCTTCGTTTCTTGCTTTGTCCTATTATACATAAAAAAAAATTTGCTAACAGTAAAATGTGCATAACAAGGATGTCAACAGAAAGCTTTGAAAAAGAATATCTGTGTTCATCTTCTTTATCATGTCTCTGTCTTCTTTCTTTTAATACACTTTTTATCTTATGGGAGTCTGACAAAAAAAAAAACAGACACTTCGTCAGCATTTTAATTTAGGATGGCTGTAGTTCATTTAGATTTTCTTTCGGTAATCTTGAAAGCTTGATGGGTATTGGAGACAACTTCGAAAATCAAATGAAAAGAATTCGCCATAAATTCAATATGTGTTATCAGAAAACATTTATTTGATATTTGTTCTTATTTTGTCATTGAGCAATTACCATAGACATATATTTGATAAACGTAGAGAGTTGCCCAGATTCTATCATTTCTCTTGACGTAAAAAATATATATCTCTAAATGAAAAATTTCATTCATATAAAAGAAGGACTTGTGGAATTTCTGTTTTTCAATGTTTTAAACTATTTCTGTCTATTATGTTTATGTACTTCTATGTGTTACTTTGTACTTATATATAAGAAACTAGCCTGTCCGATAATTTTTTAACATTGTGTTTGAAACTTTTCATTGTGACAGACAATATTAACGATACTCAACAGCCTAAGTTACCTCAAGCTATTTCTATTCCAAATAACACTATTTTAAAATAAAATCAAAAATATTACAGTAAAGTCTGTTATATCGACATAAAAGGGCTCCTATTCTTTAAAAAAAAAATTTGTACTTTTTTTCTTTTAGTTTTCACTATGTACTCTTTAAAGTCGTTTTTCTATCTGACTAGAAGTCTGGTATTACATATAATAAACGACTACTATGTGACCATAGAATTCCACATATGTCCTTATTATTCATGGTCGAATAGAAATTATAATAAAAACAAGTTACCTTTTTTTATGCTTTATGTAGTTTGAGTCTGTTCTAAAATGGACATTTTTTTAAAATTGATTTTTTGTTTATTCAGGATGATTATATTAATGTATCTTCGTTTGTGATATATATTTTTTGGATTTTGCAGTGTTAGCATGATATAAACAAAACATTTTATTTATTTATTGGTTGAATACTACTTTAATAATGCATTGTACATATGTGATGTATAAAATTAGTTCCTTTTTTTTTCTTCTAAAGAAAATATTTCTATTTATTTTAGAAAATCAACAGAGACTACCTAAGTTCCTCTATAATGTCGAGTAACTTTATTTTATTTTTGTGTTAAAGGTAAATGTAATTGATTATTTCCATGTAAATGTTGTCTCTGGATAAACCATGTTTAGTGAGAAGATAGCAGGAAAATAATAAGTTATTTCTGTTAAGAGCGTAGTTCATAACTTAATAAAATACAAAAAAACAATTGATTATTTAGCTATAAGATAAGCTTTTACAATATTATCTTTGTGATGATATAGAAATATGTATTAATTGTTGTTGTTCTTCACTTCCCCCTATTTGTTTATATTAGTAATTTATAAGGGATATCAGATGATATATACAAAGAGTATTGGTATAGGTTATTATTTGATACCACATTTGGCTTCATAATAAATCACGAGAATAGATTACGAAATGAGTAAACCATATGTTGGATAATATTAATATATTAATGGATTATATTTTTCGTTGCATAAATTAATAAATGTTTAACGAGATATGACATGAAAAATTTTGCGTCTACGAAAATAGAATTGAAACTGAAAAATAAGAAAGGATAAACTTATTAAGAAAAAGAGTAATATAAAAAAATCAATATGTTCAGATATTAAGTTTTATTAACATTTTTATATACTTTATTTTATTTAATTTACATATATATTTTTTGTTTTTATAATACGAAAGAAAGTAAGGATTTACATAGTAATTTATACTGTTTTTATATTTTATTTCAGAAATACTCCTAACACTGTGTAATTTAGAAAAATAGTAAAAAATGGGTAACCATAATATTCAATCTAAAAACAAATCTAATATTGGACGTAATGAGAAGATTTAGATAAAATCTTATTGGTTTATTTTTGTATTGCTAAAATGTTCTATTCTGGCATTCAATATACAATTCTTATACATAAGAGTTGATGTGTTGGTTAAATAATTCTTAAATAATAATTTATTTAAGATTTGTTATTAATATTTGCCATAGAAAAATTATTAATACTAATCTCCATATACTACGCAACTATTTCGATAAGTTGTTTATTTAAAATATATTGGTTTTAATCTTTTATATTTTTATCATTTGTATAATTTTTACTACGTTTAACTTTTTTTACATACAAATCCTTTCAATTGACAAATTTTTAAAAATCCCTAAATGCTCAGATTTTTATTACAATAATACTGGACACCTGTGTCCTCTACTGTTGAACACATTAGATATTTTGTTTATAAGTTGCTTTTCTTTCTATATGTATGTATATATGTATATATGTACGTATATATCTACAAGTAAATGGGTTTGTACTTTTATCTTTTTATCTTTTTTATTTTTGAAAATTTTATTTTTTGAAAATTATTTTTCTTCGAATTTCATATCTGTGCATCAAGGCATCTCACAATAATAAAATCTTTAATTAATAATGAAAAACTTCTTTAACATATGATAATTATGACAATAATTCCAGCAAATAACTAGGAATGTGTTTTTACTATTATCTTTTATCTTTTTGCTGGAAATATCGGACAAGTATACACACTCATGTAAACCAATGATCGGATATAAATCAACAGGCATTATTGATAATAAATCCGATAAAATAATTGATTGTACACAACAACACGAAAGTACATGGTTTGCTCTAGAGATGAAAATATATAAAGGGCAAACATTAGAAGGAAAAGAATCAGTAATTATGATTTATCCTGAATATTTTAAACAACTATATTTTATTTATATATATATTTATTTTATGTACAGTATATAAAAAGATTGAAGAATTGTAATTATAATTAATATACCAATAACCTTATACTATTAATCATGACCACTAACTACCGTAACATTCTAGGTGCTTCTTCCTATGAGTTCCATTATACAACAGCTTGTTGTAATCGACTACCAAATTACAATAATATTGTGTACACCTGTTTAAACTATTTATTAACCAGATGATAGACTGAAAGTGTACTTGGTTATTTTATTAAAATAAATATATAAATAAATAATAATATATAAAATATAAATATAAATATATATACAAAATTAATATAAGAATGGAAGAGAAAAGTTCCAAGTGAGAAGAGGACTTGAATCTAAAATATGTTCTCCTTATATATTAAATTTTGAACTCACTTGAGAACTAGATAAAGACAATAATCAGTTAGTAACTATTTGATTAACCAATAAAAATAATTATAATTTTTTATTGTTAAACTTTTAATATGAAAGGTACCGAGAGTCATGCATTTTAATTTTTTCCAAATCATTTCATTGGATCGGATTATCGGACTGCGAACCATAGTCATAACTAGAATTACCATTTATCCGTGGACGTCGGAGAAAAACAAAATAAAAATGAACAATAGAATTTCCTGATTAGGAAATATCCGCAACACAAAAATGTTGTAGATTAGAAATAATTTAATGAAACGATTTCCCTTTTTGATAAGCTTTTCCTTTTGTGGAAAACTTACTTATTTTGGTAAGCTTCCTTTTTCGGTACAACTTCCTATTTAGGAAAGACTTCCTATTTTGGTAATTTTCCCTTTTTGGCAAGCATCCCTTTTAGATATATTTTCCCTTTTTGGAATTTCCTGTTTTAGTAATTCAAGATACAAAGTGTCCCTAGTTATGCAAGATGAAATCAAGGAGTTCTAATATTTAATATTTAATATCACCCGATCACGTTACACATTATGCTTATATGAAATGTTCCATCCCTTGTTTAATTGTTAACATTAATTATCTATTATTCCAGTTATTAGAATTATGTTTGGATTAGTTCTTTGGCTGTTTAACTTAATATGTTAAGGCAAGAAATTTAATATAAAAATAGAACGAATATTGCGAATATTCCCAATTAAATTTCTTGACGATTTTTATACATTATTTCTTTTTATAATTATTTTATATTTACTTTATATATCTGTATATAACGAGGCACAAATAGGAACAAAATATTAAGAATCAAATTTAATAACTTATTAGGTTTACAACAAAAAACAGAGTTGTTAGGGCGTGTGGTCTAGTGGTATGATTCTCGCTTTGGGTTTGCGTAACTTCAAGTATGCGAGAGGCCCTGGGTTCAATTCCCAGCTCGCCCCGTTTCCTTTTTCCCAGTAATATTCACGCAATATCCCGTTATACGAAGCAGGGGTAAGCCTAGATCGAAAAGGTTTGCAGACAGTTGTGGCCGGAACGACTTTCCGACAATCGGAAGCGGAATAGCGGAATGGATCGTTCCGCCAGGTTCGGTTGAATTTTTGCGGAAACTTCATTCCGAACCAGGCTTAAGCACAGGTCTGGTGTATTTTTCCAATTCATTTTTGCAATAGATGAAGATCTACTATGAGAGATATACTCTTCTAGAATGTAAAATAAGATAAATGCTTCTTGGTTGTGTCCTCTATATATGATACATAAACTATACTGTATATAAGAAGTAGATAAGATAAATAGATAGACAAAAGATATACAGTTTATAAATATGAAAAACAAGAACATCGTTGTTGACTAAAGAGTTTGCAAGATCGTCTGCTGTGACATCAGGACATTATATGTCACAAATTTTTTGCAACGTGTTATTTGCTCAAGGAGAGCTTATTTGTGTCATATGAACTTGCGAGATAATAATGGTATCTTGAGAAGCTACTGTAAGAAGGACTAGATAATGCAGTAGACAGACGAGCAAGGGAAATAAGAATATATATTTTTGTATATTGACTATTTATTCTAGTTATTATTATTCGTTTACTTTTAATCCTATAACTAGCTCTACATCTATAATCAAAAACAGGGTTATTATGGTTCCTAATCTTTGTAAAAGGATTACTCTTCCCTATCTCTTTTCTTTTTGTTCTTGGCTGTAATAATAGCCCATATATTGATGTTTAGAGTTTGTAACTATTAGTTTAGGAAAAGGAGGGTGATCGATATTTTCCTAAACTCTCCTTTTTGGAAAATTGTGCAAGCAAACCTTGTGAATAGAAAGATAAGAATATAAAAGATACTTATGTATACAAACACAGAGAGCAGGAGTAACCAACAGAAGGTAAGAAGATGGAAACCAAGAAAGAACCAAGAGGAATAAATAATTAAGTATATAATGCATGTTACTTAGTTACAATGTTTAATATATTTTAATATTATGTCTAAAAATATAGAGTGATTCTGTATCTTATATCTATTCTAGTGTTTCATTGATATTAAGTTTAATTCGACTGTCATCAGAAGCACATATATAGCCATAGGATTATCACAATAAAAGTATAATATAATGTAATACAAAACAGTAAATGTAAACACAATCTGTTCCAAAGTTAATATTCAATTTAAATAATTTACCGAGAAAATGTTAATGTTAATTTGGGTATGATATCACAATATTCTGTATCTATCCAAATGCATGGAACATTGTCCAAAAGTTGTTTTTCTTTTTGAAAAGTCCAGAATTCTACGTATACAAATCCAATGTTGTACTAAAACGATGTAAAAATGAACAGACATCTGTGAATAATTGGTACAAGGTCATTTCTAGTCTTATTCTTATTTCTTTTGCAAGTTGTTAAAGATATATTTCCAGTCAACATGTATAAAACGCGACCAAAATATAGGTCTACAAAGTCTCTTTTACAAAAAAATTGAAGGAGTGAACAGCTAAGTACACCTCGTTATTTGTGACAAAATTCATCAAAATATAGAAATTTCCTAATTTATTTGTTAGAAGATTATCTTTTGCAAAATTGTAAGTTTACATTAGGGAACGTACTTACAATTTTGTATATCTGCAAACTATAAATGTAGAAAAAGACACAAGGTGTTTTAACAGGGGAAAGAAGAACGTGCATATATATGATTAAGTGCACTTATTTAGACCTTCAATCTTCGCTTATTTACTGTAAATATTTGTTTTAAGGTCTCTAAACAAATTGGTTAGTACATTCATTAAGCCACACTACAAAAATATATTAAAAGCTATATCTGGATGATATGACAAGTAAAATTTTGTATCATTTGCATTCAGGATGGCA
This sequence comes from Arxiozyma bovina, assembly GCA_023309525.1. Classification (NCBI taxonomy): domain Eukaryota; kingdom Fungi; phylum Ascomycota; class Saccharomycetes; order Saccharomycetales; family Saccharomycetaceae; genus Arxiozyma; species Arxiozyma bovina. The sequence goes on from JAKZLQ010000202.1 coordinate 58,359, forward strand.
TGTGGATCAAGCAATTGTAACTGAACGTGAAAAACTGGTAGTCATCAGATTTGGCAACGACAATTCAAGAGAAGCTATGTTAATGGATGATTTGTTATTATCTGTCAGTGAAAAAGTTTCTAATTTTGTCTCCATTTATTTAGTGGACATTGAAGAAGTCCCTGATTTCAATGAAATGTATGAATTGACTGATCCAATGTGTTTGATGTTTTTCTATCAAAATAAACATATGATGTGTGATTTTGGGACCGGCAATAATAATAAATTAAACTTTTTAATTGATGACAAACAAGAACTGATAGATATATTTGAAGTGATATTTAGAGGTGCAAGAAAGAATAAAGGTCTAGTAGTCTCTCCATATGATTACAGCGATCAAAGAGTAGATTAGAATATAATTTTACATAGATATTCAATAATATAAGTTATTTTATAGGAGTTTTCATTATGTAATATATTAATGGCATATCATGCAATGCTTTAAAAAAAGCTTTTTCTACTAGAAATTCTCTATACTCATTACATACCAACCATACAAACACAACAGACAAGGCACCACAACATATCAAAAGAACTAAACAAATAAAAAAATAAAGAAAAAAATAAATAAAACAAAAATGGATTTTGTTTACACGTTAATCAATTTATATATATACTATCTAAACCACTAAATTATACAATTAAATAAAACAAGTAAAAAATAACATAAAATAAAATATAAATGAAAAAAACATTTTAATTATATTAAAAATTAACTTGCTTATTTGGAAGCCTTAGCAGCAGACTTGGTGACCTTACCAGCCTTGTCAGACTTTTCAACAGACTTGATAACACCGACAGCGACAGTTTGTCTCATATCTCTGACAGCGAATCTACCTAATGGTGGGTAGTCAGTGAAAGCTTCAACACACATTGGCTTAGATGGAACGAACTTAACTAAAGCAGCGTCACCAGACTTTAAGAACTTTGGATTGTCTTCCAACTTCTTACCGGATCTTCTGTCGTTCTTTTCTAATAATTCATCGAATCTACAAGCAATGTGGGCAGTGTGACAGTCTAAGACTGGAGAGTAACCAGCAGAAATTTGACCTGGGTGGTTTAAGACAATAACAGTAGCGTTGAAGGATTCGGTAGCCTTTGGTGGATCGTTCTTGGAGTCACCACAGACGTTACCTCTTCTAATTTCCTTAACGGAAACGTTCTTGACGTTGAAACCGACGTTGTCACCTGGTAAACCTTCAGCTAATTGTTCGTGGTGCATTTCGACGGACTTAACTTCAGTGGTAACACCAGCTGGGGCGAAGGTAACAACCATACCTGGCTTGATGATACCGGTTTCGACTCTACCGACTGGCACAGTACCAATACCACCAATCTTGTAGACATCTTGTAATGGTAATCTTAATGGCTTTTCAGTTGGTCTGGTTGGTGGTTCAATGGCATCAATAGCTTCTAATAAAGTCTTACCCTTGACAACACCAGCCTTGGTTTCCTTTTCCCAACCCTTGTACCATGGAGCGTTGGTGGTGGCTTCAATCATGTTGTCACCGTTCCAACCAGAGATTGGGACGAATGGAACAGTCTTTGGGTTGTAACCGACCTTCTTGATGAAGTTAGCAGTTTCCTTCTTGATTTCGTTGAATCTAGCTTCATCCCATTTGACGGAATCCATCTTGTTAACAGCAACAATTAATTGCTTAACACCTAAGGTGTAAGCTAATAAAGCGTGTTCTCTGGTTTGACCATCCTTGGAAATACCGGCTTCGAATTCACCGACACCACCAGCAATAATTAAGATAGCACAGTCAGCTTGAGAGGTACCAGTAATCATGTTCTTGATGAAATCTCTGTGACCTGGAGCATCAATAACGGTGACTTGGTATTTTGGAGTTTCGAACTTCCATAAGGCAATATCGATGGTGATACCTCTTTCTCTTTCAGCCTTTAATTTATCTAAGACCCAAGCGTACTTGAAGGAACCCTTACCTAATTCGGCAGCTTCCTTTTCGAACTTTTCAATGGTTCTCTTGTCAATACCACCACACTTGTAAATCAAGTGACCAGTGGTAGTAGACTTACCGGAATCGACGTGACCAATAACGACAACGTTAACGTGAGCCTTTTCTTTACCCATTTTTGTTTTATTACTTGTGTGCTGGTTATGTGCCTATCTTAGAAGGGGATAGCTGAAACTAAAATAGAAAAGAGAGTAATGGAGTTAAGAAGCCAAATGTAAATACATAACAAAAACTACAGAAGGAGAAACAACTTATAGAGAGGAAAGAATGCAAGGAGAGGTTGATATGGCAAACCGAGAGTGATTAGAAAACTTGCTAAAAGAACATTAAGTTAAATGGAGCAATATATATGAAATGTAGAAACAAAAAAAAAAAACATCAGATAATTCTTGCCTTCAGAGGAAGTACGGTAGTAGATCGATGAGCGAAGGAAATGGAGAGGGAGGGATAGCGGTGGTAGAGACCAAACACTGTGAGTGGGGAAAAAAAAAATGGTCCAACAGGCCTACCGTTGGAAATTCCGTGTAGCATGGTATCACTATAGGCGGAGGGTCCCCATGCATCCCATCAGTAGAGAGAGAGAGAGAGAGAGAGAGAGAAAAACTGGGCCTAGCATCAAACCTGGATTAAGCAAGAATCAGAATCACAGCGTATAGTACTCTATGGAAAGAGAGAGGGTGACTTTATTACTTACAGTGCTGAGATGATAACGCTAACCAGGACTTTGGTCCCTTTTCTTTTCTTTTCTTTATTTCTTACCTAATATAGCAATTATCTCTATGTTAGTTTTATATGTCCAAGACAGACCAAAAATAACAAAAACAAAATATTTGTGGGTGTGTGGATGTTTAAGCAATGCACAGTCTTTAAAATAAACTATATTTCAGTATGTCATATATGTTATGTTTATCTATTTTACTTACTTACGGGTGTGTTTGTTTTTGGTTAAGTACTAGATTGATTCATTGATACATCATTATAGTCACTGGATCTTATACTACTACCCTGTGAATTGTTTAAATTGTCTAATTGATCTAAGATATCATTCTGTGTTTCCATATCTCTAAAAAATGAGCTGGCACTGTTATTATTGCTCAATATATTTGAATGATCTAATCTAATTGACCCATTATAGGGTGATGATGCTAAATTTGACAAGGAAGTATTGTTATTTCTTCGTGTTTTTATTGGCCATATTCCTTGTATTTTAGTAATCCATTTACTTACAACAGATTTGTCTTTTAAAAGTTCCCATTGTGGTTCTGAACGATTATTATTATTATTATTATTATTATTATTATTATTATTATTACCGTTACGATAATAATAATAATTACCACCATTTAAATTATCGTATATACGATTCCCTCTAGGCAACATTGTTGGTCCAGCTAAGGAATTACGTTCAATTTTCTTCTTAATCCACCTTCTACATACTTCTACAAGTGTGAAAACAAATATAATAGCAAGAAAGATACCTAACACACTTATTTCATTGCTTTTATTAGCAGTTGGACATGCATATATGCTTCTAACTTCAAAGAAATAGGAACAATTATTTGAATTGCCAATATAGTTGATTTGTGCTCTAGAAGTGATTTCTCTATCACAGACAAAATTCAGTAATGTTGACCTTCTATCTATTCCATTAGGACATTTTGATCCTTGTTCGTATTGTAAAGTTAATTTCTTATTCCCAAATAGTTTAGGCCTGGTATTAAAATTACCAATCGATATCGTCTCAATTTCATTTTTTTTGGTATTGTTTACTGAATAGTAGGCGCCAGTTAAATCAGTCAATTTTTTGGTCTCGTCGTTATCTGGAATGACAGGACTTGAACATATACTAATAGTAAAATTTTTATCAATATCAGATCCATAACCCTTCACTAACCATCTTGTCTTCGGTTCAGATTTTGTTTTTGATTTCTTCCTTGAGCTGGGCAAGTTTGGTGTAGAAGATAATTGTGATAAATCTATATATTGACCTGTGGCTGCATTAGTTACTGCACAAAAACTACTGTCTTCATGTTCATTTCCTATTTCATTATTTGACTCCTTATTCTTTTTATCTGGAATCATCCTTTACCCTTTTCGATTTATAGATTTTTATTCTTTATATATATATATTTGTATATCTTTGGAAAGAGCTAATATTAGAAAACAAATATATCTGTAGAACTTGTTTAAAAGTATGCAACAACGAAAGTAGCATATGTAATAACACCTCAATATTACCTTATCAATCTGATTGAAATTATAAGTAATTTTGCATAATGTGTTATTATATTTACTCACTTCATTAAGATATTTTAGGGTTTATAACAGAAAAAAGAAAAAGTAGGTCTAGAATTTTAAGAAACCATCAGATTAAAATATTTCTATCTAGTAAATTACCATCTAAGGAAAAAAATGACGACGGGAAAAAAAACCTAACAAGAGAAGGTAACAAAGTGTCACAAAATCATCTTATTAGTTTTTGTGTCTTCAAACACTAGGAATATTCATAAATAAATATTTTTTTTATTATCTTACTATGTAGACACAATCATAATGATATGTATTGTGTATATTGAAGCGTAAAAGGGAAAAAAGATTCATTGGTTTATTTCACTATGTCAACTACACTTAAATCAGGATATGGGGATATTTTTCAAAATAATAAAGAATTTGATGAAGTCTTTCAAAATTCGATAAAATTGGAAAATAAAATTAACCAAAGTGGTACAACTATCGAAAAAGAATTAGAAAGAGTAGAAAGATTAATTAATAACTGTGACGATTCAATTGTTTTGAAAAGAAAAGAAAAATCATTCAAGAAGAGTTGCAAATGTCAACATGGGGGGAAATGTAAATGTGGTCAAAGTTGTCAATGTGCATCATTGAAAAGTGGTACTAATAGGAACAAGAAACAAAGACAATCTAATTCCAAAGATATCTATGATTCTTTAAGCGTATCTAAGTCCAAAAAAAATACATGGTCTTCACTATGGAGTAAAAAAAGAAAACCAAACAGAGGGATATGTACTTTAATAAGTCTCCAAATTTGAAAGGCAACAAGAGGACTCACCTTAAAGGTGAACTCTCCCCAAATTCTCCAAAGGATAAAGAAATGATTGAGATTTTTGCGATTGATAATGACAAACATTCTATACAAAATAGATTGGTTTTCCCGAATCCATCATTAGAAGATAGTTATAATACAAATATCAATGATTTTGAATATACAGAAAGGTACCACGACATGAAAGATAATAATAATAATAATAATAATCATACTAATAGTATCAGTGTTGGGAAAGTAAAAAATAGAGAACATAGGAGTATATACAATAATGAAATGATGTTATATCAACAGCAAAAGAGAGAAAGTTTTATTAGTTCTGAAGACTACTCAATCTTCAAATTACAGAATTCTAATAAATATAATAAATTGAAGGGCCAAAATAGAAATGAAGAAATGGAAGTTTTCTACAACACGAAATCAAACCAGAAATCTCCTGAACTTAAGGAAAAAAGAAATATTTTAAATAAAATATGGAGTACTTTTCGATTCAAATCATCAAAAATTCCTCAAACTCAATCAGATGAGGAAACATATCCAAATTTAGAAGGATTATATTTCGAATTGAATGACGGAATGGGTGAAAGTAATATAACTACCAACGTAAACAACTTTCTATCAACGGAACCGAACTGTTTGGTAAAGGATCAAGCTGATGATATAAAAAAAAATATTAAAACAATTAATAATAATCAAATAGAGACACCATCTCAGAATTGAAATACAATATAGCAGCAAGTTACACTTTTATCTTATAATGAATTATCGAATTTTGCTATATAGATTTTATAATCAAAAAAGGGGGCAAGAAAAAGAAATGATATTAGAGGAGAGAAGGCAGAGAATAGGTATTTGGACAAATTGAGGTGTTATATCAGTATATAAAGAAAAAAAAGATTAATATATCTTTAGTTAATATTCAAAGGTTAATATATTGACTAACTATAGTACTGTTATGCTGCTCGATAGCTTGTGTCTCCTTTCAAACTTGACACGTTATAGTTTGTTTTCGCGTCTATATTTTTTTTTATTTTATTTTGGTAATTTCCCTTTTTGTTCATAGTTGTCAAATCAGGAATAGTTTCAAAATTTGATAATAAACATACTAGTGATGATATTTAAAAATATAAAGATATTTAATCAAATTAATTACTTATTATTTTACCAAAAAATTTGATATATCTTTTATAACTATATAGAATACTCTTGTTGACCCATTCATTTTAACAAAGGTACTTGCGACCTACTGTTAATTGTTGTTATGAAGAGAAGTGTGATATTCTAAATAATTATTCATTTATAGTTACATCTTTATAGCACAAAATTTTCATACGAAAAGAAAGATTTATGTCAGTATCAAGTCAACAGAAATCTAAAGTTAGTAGCACTGTTACTGCTACAAATAATGATGCTGTTTCTACAATGTTTAAAGCCAGTTCTACTGTTGCAAGTGTAGAAACCGATTCGAATGGTTGTGTTATATGTGAAGGCACAGTAAATTGTCCTGATTGTGCAGATGATGAATATTGCATAATGACTTCTTTGACATGTAACTCCTGTCCTTACACATACTGTGTTCCCAGAAGTAATAGTTCAATAAATGGGGTATTAACTAATTCTACATCCGGCAATGAAACCACAGGACTCGGTTCTAGTGGTTTTGATAAAAACTCTAAATCCCATTATGTAACAATTCATAAGATCCAAGGTGCTGTGGTCGGTAGTGTTATTGGGTTTGTTTGTATTATGTTAATTTGTTGGTATAGTTTTTACTGGAGAAAGAAAAAGAAATTGGCTAAAGCTAGAGAATTTGCAGACAAGACATTTAACGCAAACGATGTCGACGCTTTGGAGTTAGATGATATTTATGAAGATGATATATACGATTCAGATGAAGATATGGACGAATTTGATGAAGACACAACAAATAAGGTCATCATCAGCAACAACAACAACAACAAGAACAATAATAATAATACTTGGAATAGCAATAAAAATAGGAATCATAATGATACATCAATGACACCATCCCAACAGTTACAATATATCAATGAACTCAGATCAATTAGACAACCCAATATTAAAAATGTTAGGGACAATTTATCAATGATCGGTGATAGAACTAGCAGTGCATCCACAGTAAGAACTGGTGCATCCAATATTTTACCTATTGGATATATCCCTGGTGTAACAAACACTAGCACCATGAATAGTGGAATGGTGAAGAATGATAACCCATCAAAAAGTATTCATAGCAAGAGAAATTTAAGTACATATAATAACCATTTGAATATAATAGGAGATATAAGATCCCATATTACTCTAGGGTCATCTATTTTAGAAGAAGTATCTGAGGATATGGAAGACAATGCTAGTACTCATATTAAAAACACACATTCTTTTCTAGATACATCAGAAATAATAAAAGAATCGACCGGTTCTTCGTTAACAACCGCCATTAAGGGGAAGCCTAAGTTAGTTCATATTAATGAATCAAAAGAAATGGAAGGATATGAAGAGGCTGGTAATATAAGCAAGAGTATAAAAAGAAGAAACCAAAATAGTGACCATGGCGACAATAATAATATTACCAATGATAGATATAGCATGAGAAGTGATATTACTGGAACCGGGTCGTACATATTAGATTTTGAAATAAATCCATTAGAAACAAGGTTACAACCACCAATACCTGCTGCCAATCAGGATAGTATTACAAATAAATTATCCACCATAAATAATTTTAAAAGATTTTCTCAAGTAAGTAATCCTCCAAGGTATGATAGGAATAGCATAGATGATTCAGATAGTGTATCTGTTGCAAATTCTGATATCATTACAATAGATACCAAAGCCGTTGAAAGTTCAATAGAACAGAACTTCACAGATCAACAAGAACAAAGTAGTAATCCTTTTGGTGACGAACATGAAATTATTTAGCTATCATTAAGAGATATGTAACACTCATACAGTAAATACCCTATTCAATACAGTTTGATAATATTATATAGTTATATTTATAATTTAATAAGGAGTTTTGACAAAATATTTTGACATAACAAATGATGAATCTCTTAACAGTTTTTCTCTGTGTCAGTAATTCTGCATTGTTGACGCTAATTGGACTTTATCATGTGAGGTTATTTTTAAATGAGTAAAATGAAAAACTAAATAAGTTAGCGTTTAAACTTATTATAAAAGACTATATGCGTAGAAAGCTATATATGTATATTAGTGTCTTCTATATCATATAGTGTGATCATATATATAACACCGATAATATATATCTCTTGAATGATTTTAAAAAATATATCAAGCAACATTAGCAAACAGCCTATTTGATTATCCAGTACGCAAGTTCTACACTGTAAAGTTCACTTGTTGTGTTTAGAGCATTGCTTTTACCATCGTCTCTCTTTCTTTTTTGATTACTGTTGCAGAAAGCAGATAATGGGTTCATATTTTCTTGTTGACTAATAATGTAATACCGATCTTCCGTTATTTAAGAAAGAGATTACACACATTTCTTTTTATGGATTTCTCTGTTGAAAAACTAGAATTTTTCTCTGTCCTTATTTTCTCGTTTCTTTTTTTATCTACATTGTTTTTCTTTTGTTCTTATGTACCCGCTGGTGTACGGATTTTCATCGAGGCGGGTCTTTATTTTTCTTTTCTTTTTTCTTTTTTTCTTTTTTTGGTTGCTCGAGCAGTCGGCGCTGCGTTTGATCTCTGGAAGATTCTTTCCTTTCCTCGAGAGAGAATCTTTTGTGATTTCGAGGGTTTCAGTCTTCTTGTCGATCTCCTCTTGGTCATGAGTATTAGTAATTCCACCATGATTTTATGTGGAGAGTGTGTAAAAACAGTATTGTTACGAAAAATTATCACCATCATTAATATATTATCCTGCCGTTCTTGCTCATTCTACATTTTCAATGCTTTTTTTTCATTTATTTGATTCTTTTCAATTCGACTTTCCCAGTTATCTCGGTTTTTTTTTTATGCATTTGTTCCTTTCTCACTTTTCCTCCCTTTCTTTAGATTCTCAGTCTTATTTATGCACATCTACTTGTCCATCTATATATATATATATATATGTGTATACATATGGAAAGGAATGGAAACAGAGAGAGTTTGGTACTCCTGCTTGCTGTGTTTTACTCTTTTTGTGTTGTTGTGTTCTAACAATTTCCTTCACTCGGTTTAACTTGGTAAAATTTAATACCTCAAGCTCTACAAACTTCTTATTTTCTCTGTGGGTAGCAGTAACTGGCACCTGTACATACATATTCGTTTACTCATATACACAGATAAAAAAGTAATCATAACCTATTCCCTTTTTTTTTTCATCTGATATAACAAATATCTATAGTTTTCACATCATGGCATTCACCGAAATTGACAAATTGGCTGTTTCCACTATCAGAGTCTTATCTGCCGATCAAGTATCTAAAGCTAACTCTGGCCACCCAGGTGCCCCATTAGGTTTAGCTCCAGCTGCTCATGTCATCTGGTCTCAAATGAAAATGAACCCAAAGAACCCAGACTGGATTGCTAGAGACAGATTTGTTCTTTCTAATGGTCACTCTGTCGCTTTATTATACTCCATGTTACATCTAACTGGGTTCCCATTATCTATTGAAGATTTAAAACAATTCAGACAATTAGGTTCTAAGACTCCAGGTCATCCAGAATTTGAATTACCAGGTGTTGAAGTTACTACTGGTCCATTAGGTCAAGGTATCTCTAACGCTGTAGGTTTAGCTATTGCTCAAAAGAACTTCGCTGCTACTTACAACAAACCAGGTTTCACACTATCTGATTCCTTCATCTACGCTATCTGTGGTGATGGTTGTTTGCAAGAAGGTGTCTCTTCTGAAGCCTCTTCTTTGGCTGGTCACCTACAGTTAGGTAATTTAATTGTCGTCTATGATGACAACAAGATCACTATTGATGGTGACACTTCTATTTCCTTCGATGAGGATGTTGCTAAGAGATATGAAGCTTATGGTTGGGAAGTCCTATACGTTGAAAATGGTAATGAAGACTTAGAAGCCATTGCTAAAGCTATTGCTCAAGCCAAGAAATCTGTCAACAAACCAACTCTTATCAAGATGACTACTACCATTGGTTACGGTTCCTTAAAGGCCGGTAGCCACTCTGTTCATGGTTCTCCATTATCTGCTGACGATTTAAAACAATTAAAGAGTAAATTCGGTTTTGATCCAGAAAAATCCTTCCAAGTTCCACAAGAAGTCTATGACCACTACCAATCTACTATCTTAAAACCAGGTCAAGAAGCTAACGCTAAATGGGATGCCTTGTTTGCAGAATACCAACAAAAATACCCTGAATTAGGTGCTGAGTTAGCTAGAAGATTAAAGGGTGAGTTGCCAGAAGGTTGGGAATCTAAGTTACCAACTTATAAGCCAACTGACTCTGCTGTTGCCACCAGAAAATTATCAGAAATTGTCTTCCAACATATCAATGAATCTATTCCAGAAATTATTGGTGGTTCTGCTGATTTAACCCCATCTAACTTAACTAGATGGAAGGAAGCTGTTGATTTCCAACCAGATAACACCGGTTTAGGTTCATACAGTGGTAGATATATTAGATACGGTATTAGAGAACATGGTATGGGTGCCATCTTGAACGGTATCTCTGCTTTTGGTGCCAACTACATTCCATACGGTGGGGCCTTCTTCAACTTCTTAAATTATGCTGCTGGTGCTATCCGTGTTTCTGCTTTATCTGGTCATCCAGTTATTTGGGTTGCTACCCATGATTCTATCGGTGTTGGTGAAGATGGTCCAACCCACCAACCTATTGAATCCTTAGCTCACTTCAGAGCTTTACCAAACACCCATGTCTGGAGACCAGCTGATGGTAACGAAGTCTCTGCTGCTTACAAGGCTGCTTTAACTTCAAAACACACTCCAAGTATCATTGCTCTTTCCAGACAAAACTTACCACAATTAGAAGGCTCCTCTATTGAAAACGCCATCAAAGGTGGTTACATTTTACAAGACGTCGAAAACCCAGATATTATCTTAGCTGCTACTGGTTCTGAAGTTTCTTTATCTGTTGAAGCTAGTAAATTATTAGCTGCCAAGGGTATTAATGCTAGAGTTGTTTCTTTACCAGATTTCTTCAACTTTGACAAGCAATCTGAAGAATACAAGTTATCTGTCTTGCCAGATGGTATCCCAATTTTATCCATTGAAGCTCTTTCCACCCTTGGTTGGGGTAAATATGCTCACCAACACTTCGGTTTGGACAGATTCGGTGCCTCTGGTAAAGCTCCAGAAGTTTTCAAATACTTTGGTTTCACTCCAGAAGGTGTTGCCACTAGAGCTGAAAAGACTGTTGCTTTCTACAAAGGTAAGGAATTGGTCTCCCCATTAAGAAGAGCTTTCTAAGAAATTAAGAAGTTTCTATATTACCACTAAATTTCTTTTGGTTTTTTTTTTCTTTTCATTCTGATGTTTTATAATAATTATTTTACATGTATTTTATTTTTAGATTCCTATTCATTTACAAAGTTTAAATAAAACATATAAGCTACATCCATATAACGTATATGTATATCTATAGACTCTTATTTGTATAAGTACTAAATTTAGGGTTATGGTTTATGATTATTAATATTATTTTTTTCTCGAGCAAATAATTAATCTGTATCGTTGGGAGAGAAAAAAAAAAACTAAAATTACCAAGCATTTGATCACGAATCAGCTATTTTCTGAGATATTATACATATGTGTGTATTTAAATACTATATCTTGTCAATATTAGTAAGTCACTCGGTCAACAAGACAATCACTGTTTCCATTACTTTTTTCTTGATTACCTAAAGAATCTACCATCAGACTCCTCATCGAATAATAATGACAAAAGATCAAAGAGAAAATCAGTTATCAGTTGCATTTGTCTGTTTGGGTAATATTTGCCGTTCTCCAATGGCTGAAGCAGTGTTTGCACATACAGTGAAATCAAAAGGCCTTGATTCTCATTTTAGTAGGATTGAATCTTTTGGGACAGCGCGTTATCATATAGGTGAACCACCTGATGATCGTAGTTCTTCTACATGTAAGGCACATGGTGTGCCAGTTAACCACAGAGCTCAACAAATTAAAGATCATCATTTTAAAGAATTTGATTATGTCATTTGTATGGATGAGAGCAATTATGATAATTTGAAGAGAATATGTAAAGATAAAGAACTTTGGGATAAGATTTATTTATTTGGTCATTGGAACACTGGTGGGAAATATAATAAGATTGTTGATGACCCATATTTTGGTGGTATTGATGGATTTGAGTATAACTTTAATCAAATAAAATATTTTAGTGAAGAATTTTTGAAAAGAGAATTATGATTGTGAACAATCAATGATTCATATATGCAACAACAAATAGAAAAAAAACTAAGTAATTGCAATGTTTTATCTTTGTTCTTTATTGAATTTGTGTAATTTAAAAATGCATTCATATTTATTGTTTAATAGATATTATGTTATTGGCTTATTACTGATCAACAGGAATGACTTTTGACCAAGAATGGATATGCAAACGTTGGAGATTATCAATAAATAACATATATATATATATATATATAATCTTCGAACGTTATATAACTTTTTCTATTTTTATCTTTGTTCAATGTTGATTTAATGATACTTTAATACATATATATTATGGTGCTGTTGTTATTATATATAGATACACGCATTATTTTATATTATATTATAAAACCTCAAAATCTTCTTCGTTATAAACAAAATCAGAATTACAACGTCTGGCCAACCAACTTTTCTTATAATCAAAATATCTCCAGGATTCTTCTTCTAATTTATTAACATCGGTATTAGAATGCGAAATGATACCAGGAGGTAATTTTTCGATTTCTTTGTAATACCAACAACGATCTTTTTTATTGAATTGCCAATTTCTATTCTTATGTAATTCTCTAGCAGCTAGAAATTGTTCATAGGAACCTTGATAATGATAAAATATGAAGAATAACGTGTCTAAATCGAATTTTGTGAAGATCTTGGCTAGCGAGGTATTTGAATAAATGTCATTATAATATCTCTTATTTTGGCTTGTTGGATTTTTACCATTAATAATATTAGATCCATTATTGCTATGAATATTGGTGGCACCATTTGTGTTATTAGTATTGGAAATAGTGATACCATCGGTATGAATAGTGTTACTCGTATTAGTATGTCTTGTGGTGCCTTGATTATTCGTAATAGATACATGATGATGAAGATCTGCCATGCTATTTAGATTTTTATGAGAGGTAACACCATCAGCAGTTGAGTTGGTGTTCTCATTAATATCGTATGGATACATGAATCTAATTGGTTCGTTAGGAAAAAATACTGAAGTTGGATGTGGTAAAGATAGCGATTCTCTATATAAGTAAGGAGAATCAGCATCAAGTGAATCAGGACAATTTAATAGAGAGGATTCCAATTTTGATACTAGATCCTGTGGCATTGTATCTATAGGTTGTAATAATTTTTTTTAGAGTTGTGCCAATATTTCAACTCATCTTTAAAAAGTTTATTTTCAAAAGCCTTGATATTTGTTTCAATATCCTTTTCCATAATTTCTTTAATTTCATCGGTACGATCTTTTGGGAAAGTTAACGTCGGTTCTTCAGTAGTATTTTTATTATTAGTTATGGTATTATCTTTTTTCTTATTTGGATTAGTATCATTTGATGCATTAGGGGTAGCAGTGACAGTGTTGTTGTTGTTGTTGTTGGAAATAGAAGAAACAGGTTGAGAAGAAGCATTGGTGGTTGATGATGCAAGAAGTTTTTTCTTTGGTGTGCCCGTAATGGTTTTTTTCTTATCGTTTGAGTTGCTTGAAGCGGCTGTATTATTAGTGTGATTAGTATTATTTGATGCTGACACAGTAGCTGGTACTGTTGTTGTAGTAGTGTTGGTGGTGTTGATGTTGGTGTTGGAGATAGAGAAGTTTGTTGTGGATGTTACTTCACAGCCCATGTCTTGGTATAATGTATCATATTCAATAAAATCTGGATCATTATTATTTTCTACGTAGTATAAGATATCATCTTTATATTCATTTAGTTTAGAAGATGACATTTCATCATTTTGTAATAATTTCAAAATATTTTCTAAATTATTAATATGATATAAATGCCTTTGAATTGATTCATTTTCATCTTGACTTATATTTGAATCAACACTATCAGAATCATCCGGGTTTGTATTATTGGAACTACTACTACTGCTGCTGCTGCTATTATTATTGTTATTATTATTGGTCTCTAATAATTCAAGTTGTTTTTGCAATTCGTTAATACAATCCACCACGAATTGACAACTTTCATTTTTAATCTTATCGTTTGGATCTATGAAGAGTTGTGGATTAGACAACGCAACTTTGGAGAATTGTTTAATCTTCATCAATTTTTCAATAGACTTAAACAATTCCATCTTTGTCTCGATCAACTTTCTTGAATTGAGTAAATTAGCCAGCTGGTCCTTATCCTTTATATCTTCTTTGCTGATCCATAGTTTGATCTGTTCTCTGTGCTTCTGTAGTTTCTTGATTTCTCTTTTAAGATCCATCTCTAATTTCTCTTTATAAGATTGGTTTTCATTGGGATCAATAGATTCAAACTTATTATAAATTAGATCAAATTCCTGTACACCATCTTTAACCTTTTTCAAAACCTTGTCGATATCTTGTTGTAACTTTCTTTGAGACATTAGGGATAACTCGTAAAAATTTCAACTAGTCAACTTATAAATAAAACGGAGAGTATACCAGTCTATATAAGTATATGAATACCTTCTTGCTCTTCTTCTTATCTTTTTTTTATTTTTATAATTTTTATTTTTATGTGAAGCTGAGTGTTGAGGGTACAAGTATGTTGACTGTAGACAGTACCAATTAGGATGACAAAACGGTTCTTCCCAAAAAAATGATCAGCCTGTTTGTTATTACAAACTGTTTATTATAATATAATCCAAATGCAAAGTTTCCTTGCCTTATTTTCTTTTTTTTTTTTTTTTTTTTCTTACCTCTCGAATGGCTGGCTATTTTTTGTCAATTGCAGAGAAGAAGCAAAAAAAAGAAAAAAGAAAGAAAGAAAAAAAAAACCGTTTGTACTCCCGGTGCACGGATGTGTGGAATCAACTGGCGCTACCAAGCACCCATGCCGGGGAGATAAGGAAGAGAGACGCCCTGGGCTTCCTGTTTCTGGAAACAAGTGAGATAAAAATAATAAAATAATAGCGTTGTAGCTCTACCAGTATATTGTAAAAGTATGTGGTTAATAAACACATCGCTTGTAAATGGGACTAACAGGTATCTATATACTCTGTTGCTCATTAGATGATCGGTATATATACCCTCAACAACAAGAAGTACTTTTTTGAAGTCATGAACTCTCAATTAGAACAAATCGATCAAGAAATAATACGTTATTTGCAAAAGATAGATATCAATTTAAATGAATCGTTTAAGATAATTACACAGGATATTATACCCAATGTCAGAAGGTATGGACAGACATGTGATGATATAATGGATAGCTGCCAATGGCTTATCACTATGTTTGAGCAGACAAGTAATGTACAATTGTTTGGGAATGATAATCCAACGGAGAAGAATACAGTTGAGAATGAGAATGAAAGAAGTATATTTCCTACTATGTCAAATGAACTTGGAGCCATGGATAATGATAATGATAATGATAACACAAATAATGAGGATGATGACTTCCATACAGCTAATATTACTACAACGGGACAAATATTGCAATTACCTGACTTTAGTGATGATGAAAACGAAGAACTTAAGAAGTCTTTGAATGAGAAACAATCGAATAATAATAAATTAATCATAATAATAATAACAGTAGTACATTACAACGTCAAAATCGTAAACGGAAAGTTTCATTACTATTACAACAGCAATATGGATCTAATAGCAGTTCTATACCATCGCCTATCATACAATCAAAGACAAGAAAAGTTAATGATAATAATGGAAATAGTAAAGATACAGATAAAGGTGCAGATATAGATACAGATACAACTACAAATGCAAATACAAATACAACCACAGATGGTGGTTATAATAGTTCACCATTAAAGAATGACATTCATAATAGTACCATACTACAATTTCCCACAGCAGAATGAATCACTATATACACAATTATATATATATATATGATATATAATGTTTAAATCTTCCCATGTTAACCGGTCAAATCTCTATCAATCAGCGAAAAACAAAGAAAGAAAACAAACAAACAAACAGAGGGAAACTTCTCAAGAAAAGACCGAACAGAAGACACGAAATCACTCCTTCATTTGTTCAAACGACACGTTATACGTTCTCAAAAATAGTAATGAGAAGAACACAGACATTATATGTATATGTATGTATATGTTCGTTCCTGCGTTATTACTGTACAACGAAATACCGTGTAATCTATATAAGATAACAGAAAAGAAGATATTAATAAACATATAACAAAAAAAAAAATTAAGTACATATATATATATATATATACATCTACAGTCTTAATGGGTAATATAATGTCATCAAGTTTTGCACCAGAATGTACAGAATTGAAACAAGTATACGATGAATGTTTTAATAAATGGTACAGTGAGGAGTTTTTGAAAGGTAGAGGTGAAAATGAAAGAAATCCATGTTTAAAACAATGGCAATTATATTCACAATGTGTGGCTTTGCATATTACAAAGGATAAAGATTTGAAAGAGTCATTAGAACAGGCAAGGTTGGAAGCACCATTTGAATCTGGTGGTGAATTGACCAACGATAATGATAATAAGAAGTAGATACACTCTGTCTTATAAATATTATTATTACTATTATTATTGATGGAATGAAAATGGGAAAAGGGAAATTTAATGAAAAGATGTTAGGAAAAAAGTATATATATATATATATATGCATAAGGTAAGTTGGTTTAAAGAAAAAAAAATTAGAAAACAACTAGTAAACAAACAATTTTAACGATAATAGTATATATATATGTAATGCATGTAAATAATAAGTATAATAAATATGATTAAAAAAATACTACCAGTAGCTATAATAACAGGTTCCACCGGACATATTGGTAGGGCCGTCATAGAGAAGTTAACAAAACAAGGTATAAGTTGTATATGTTTAGGGTCTAAAAGATTGTCTCTAGCGTCACTGTCGTCTCCTTCTTTGACTTCTTCATTACCTCTGCATAATGTTGTTGAGGGACAGAGACATCAGTATATCTCAATAGATTTTACTAAGCCACTGACTATACATGATTTAAAAGAGACTAACTATTCAGGGATAGAATTCTGTAAAGACAATCATTGTGATAAGATGAGTATGAAAGAAAATAATAATTTAAAATTGTTTGAATACAAAAATTGGCAGGGACATGACCTGTGTTTCGAACCAGTCTACAAATTACAATTATTAATAAATTTAGTTGGTATAAGTCAAAATCAATTAAGTATTAAGATGTCAAGTGAAGCCATACATAAAATGATAAATATCAATCTAATAAATCCCATAATAATGACTCAATTGTCAGCACGTGAAATGTTAAAAGGTGTTAAGATTAATGGTGATATTGATGATGATATGGTACAATATCATCCGTGCATAATTAATGTATCTTCAGTACTGGGCGAAATTAACTTAGATGATAGTAAAAATGACTTAAGATTTAATGGAATATCTATATATGGATCTACAAAGGCAGGATTGACGCAATACAGTAGATTGTTAAACAGCGAATTGAAGACACCACCGTGGCCAAGAATATTAAATATATCACCTGGACCTGTTATTGATAGTGATATGATTCGAACACTGCCCTCTAAGAGCCGTCAGTTACTTCTAAATTATAGTAAAGACAGTACCAAAGCAGCAACCACAACAAAAGAGCTAGCTGAATTGATATGGAGTAGATATGCACGTTTGTAGTTAGTTATATACTGTACATGTAACACTTATTGTATATATATATATATATATATATATATATATATATCAATGTTGGTCTACTGCTTACTCATCCCCTCGATGACCCGTTCAAAATGATATATTGGTGAGCACAGGGAGGGAAGAGAAAAGAATGTCTGGGTCTTCCATGTGGGCAAAAAATTTTGTCATTTCTTTTTTTTTTTCTTCTTCTTCCTTGAAATGAATTGAAAAATTTTTCTTTCTTTTTTTTTTTTTTTTGTACAATCTGTTTGGTTTTGGGTGAAACTTTCACTCAAAGAAAGACACATTTGAATAAACTAACATTACCTTTCCTTTTAACCTATATTTTAGTACAGTTTTATCTTGAAATCCTGGTTCGTATTCCTGCCTCCTGTTTGTATATCTGTTTCTTGATTGTGTTTAAGACTTCTTTCGCTGAGATCCCCTTTTGAGAGCCCAGTAACAACATTTAAAAACAACAACAACAACAAGCTAAAATGATTATTTACAAGGATATCTTTTCTAACGACGAGTTATTGTCTGATGCTTACGATTTAAAGGAAGTTGATGGTGTTATCTACGAAGCTGACTGTGCTATGGTCAAGGTCGGTGGTGATAACATTGACATCGGTGCTAACCCATCTGCAGAAGGTGGTGAAGAAGATCTTGATGATGGTGCCGAAATCGTCAACAATGTTGTTCATTCTTTCCGTTTACAACCAACTGGTTTTGACAAGAAGTCCTTCTTAACTTACATTAAGGGTTACATGAAGGCTGTTAAGGCTAAATTACAAGAATCTAACCCAGATGAAGTCGCTGCTTTCGAAAAGGGTGCTCAAACTTACGTTAAGAAAGTCATTGGTTCTTTCAAGGACTGGGAATTCTACACTGGTGAATCTATGGACCCAGATGCTATGGTTATCATGTTAAACTACCGTGAAGATGGTACTACCCCATTTGTTGCTATCTGGAAACATGGTGTTGTTGAAGAAAAGATTTAAGTAAATAAACTTATATATATATATCCATTTATATGAACATCTATATTTATATACCTATTTATATATATATATATATTTCATTTTAGATAATAATAATAATATTATTGATATTAATAGTTATAATATTCATGATAATCTTCTCTGGTTGTTTTCCGTTAGTTTTCTCTCTCTCTCTCTCTCTCTCTCTCTCTCTCTCTATGTGTTTTTTTCTTGTTTTATACTTTTCTTTGTTTTAACAGGTGCGTGTATGTCAATCTGTTTATATACTCAACTATTCACTTCTTCTTGAATTACATGCTACTATCCTTAATTTATCTACTTTAATAACATCATTATTTTTGTTATTATTACTACTACTGCTACTACTGTTGTTATTATTATTACTATTGCTATTGCTATTGCTATTGTTATTGTTATTGCTATTGCTTGTATTATCATTATTATCTATATTTTCGCCACTCTCTACACTATTACTGATATTATTATGATTGTTGCTGTTGTTAATATTTAATAAACTATTGATTGAAACATTTTCTACACTAACCGAACAATTTTTAACAATAAATGTCCAAACATCATCACAAAACCCATATGTATCTAAATCACCCTTCACAGTCAATTTTGATGATGTTTGCTCTTTTAAAATCTCTGATACGCATCTATCGAAAGTCTCTAATACTCTCATTGCGAGAGATGCTTCGATTCTACCCTCACTAATCAATGTATCTAATGCATCTACTAAACTGTTGCCAATTGTGCTTCTACGATATAATTCATAATAACCTGGTATTGCCATCTCTATGTCTGTGTACGTGCGTGTGTGTGTATGTGTGTGTGTGTGTAAAATCTCCTTGAGTGTTCCTTCTTGTTTTCTTTAAAAAATATATCAAATAAACGTATGTACCTGTCTAACAATTTAATAATGAACAGGTGACATATATACGTATATACATATACACATATAACAGACCAACTGAGTCAAGAAGCATCAAGCACCATCTACTCTTATTTTTTTTTCTTCTGCTTCTTCTTTCTTTTCAGTGTTTTTAGTTTTCCAGTTATTATTTGTTTTTTTTTTTTTGCAATCTATTTAGTTTTTTTTTTTTTCCATTTAATAAATATATATTTTATAGAAATCCATATACTTTGTTAAAGTAGATGACATGACACATGGAGATATACAGAAAGACACACACACATGGATATTATAGGATTAGTAGATAAGAAAGGAGGATCTGCATAGAATTAAAGAGTAACAAAATGAGCAGTACAATATTTTATAGGTTCAAATCACAGAAGGACACATCAAGGATATTATTTGATGGTACAGGATTGACGGTCTTTGATTTAAAGCGAGAAATCATAATAAATAATAAGTTAGGTGATGGCACAGATTTCCAGTTACGTTTGTATAGTATTGATACAGGTGAGGAGTACGAAGAAGATCAGACTGTCATACCTAGATCTTCTACTGTCATAGTTAGGAGGTCACCAGCGTATAAACCCCTAGGTATGGGATCTTTACTTAATGGCAATACAAGAACTACAAATATCAACAGTAATAATAATAATAGCGGTAACACTATATTAAATGCTACAAGATATGTTACTGGGAAACCGCGTGTGACCAAAAAGAAACCAACGACAACGGCAACGACAACAACAATGACCACCACATTGATGCCAAATGGATCTGCTACAGTCTCCAACAATTTTAGTTTGCCTTCATCCCCCTTACTAATGGGTAATAATATAAATAGCAGGGTTGACACAGGTGTAACAGAAGAAGAAAGAATAGCAAGGATGTTTGCCACACAAGCGAACGAGTGGGAAAGGACACAAGAAGAGATGTCATCTATAACACCAGTCATAGTTAGAAATAATTATAATAATAATAATAGTGGCCATAGGGGGCAAGATGAGGGACCACCACCCGCAGGTTATATGTGTTATAGATGTGGATCTCGTAATCATTGGATTAAAAACTGTCCAACGAATAATGATCCAAACTTTGAAGGTAAAAGAATTAAAAGAACAACGGGTATTCCAAAGAAATTTTTACAGAATGTGGAGATTGATGCTCAAAACATGACCCCGGAAGAAATGTTGCAACGTAAGATTATGATCACAGACGATGGTAAATTTGTCATACAGGTTGAAGACAAGCAATCATGGGATGAATATCAAAGAAGACAGGAACAAAAACAATTGAAATTTAATGGTGACAACGACAAAGATATTAGATGGAGACCCAACTATTATCCCTCGTTGCCAAACGATTTAAAATGTCCAATAACTGGTGGGATTTTAAGAGATGCAGTTAGAACCAGTAATTGCTGTAATAAGGTTTTCTCCAAGAATGCATTTGAAGATTTATTGTTGGATAATGATTTTGTATGTCCATCGTGTGGTCACGAAGAAATTTTGTTGGATTCATTAATACCAGAAGAAACAATACGAGAAAAAGTTAAACAATACATGGAAGAGCATGATAATAGTGAAAAAATGAATAATAATAATGAAAACGAAGAAATAAATAAGGAGGTTGAGGGGAAGAATAAGAGAGACAATAATGGGAATACTGATTCCATACTGAATACTGTTAATCAAGATAATAATAATAATAATAATAATAATAATAATGAAGAAGATGATGACAATGATGATGATAGTAAGGTAAAATCAAAAAAGATTAAACTTTCAACAAATGAATCGAGTAGCAATGACAGTAATAATAATAATAACATGCCTACTCTACCTCCTCCTCCTCCAGCACCATTGCCATTTGTTCCAATGCCATTTGTGCCTATGTTCCCACCATTTATTCCAACACCACCTATATCAACAACAAAACAAATACAAATACAAATACAACAAGTAACAATATTAATGCAAGTAAGTCTGGATCAAGCCAAAAATAGATTCATCAATACATATATGATTATATAAATTCTTTAACAAAAGCAAATGCACATGTATGAGTATATATATATATATATATATATATATATGAATATTCATTTATTTTCTTTCTTTTTGTTGATTTTAAGGTTATATTTTGTAAGTTCTGAAAAGTTATTTAAACTAACTTTTTTTCATACAAAACGTTAAAAACGAAAAAAAGTATAATAAAAAGAAAGAGGTTGGAATATATACAACTACATTTAATAACAAGTTATGTATATACATATTACAATTACTACTACTACTACTATTACTATTTTTGCCTTTTCCACTTGATTTATTTACATAGATGTAGATAGACAGATATTTAATTCCTTTATTTAGAAATTTAGACTCCAAACCCTCTAATCTTTTAGGTACACAACTGTGGCCCATACACCCAGACCCCACAAGCACCCACTATTTTTTGTGCACGTGACCGTTTCCCCTTTGGGTATACACCTTACTTTTTTTTTTTTTTTTACAATAAATAAGAAAAAGAAAACCAAAAAGAAATCTCCCAACATAATTTTTGAAACCCTCCATAGAAAAAAAAGAAAGAAAAATGTACGTGCCGTCATGTCAAACTATTATTGTTACTAGTATCATTTCTTTTTTTTTTTTTATTTTTCAGTTCACGTATAGTTTCTTTGTAAAAGAAAAGGAATCTAAGAATCTACGAATAGAAGAAGAAACAGACAAGATACAGATGGAGGGGGGGAGAGAAACAGAATAATGTTGTTGTGTGACGATGATGAATTACAAGAACAAGGAAATAATTCTAGTGGTGGGTTTTGGTATCATGTGTGTTTGTTTGTTTGTTTGTATTGTAGTAGGTTGTAATGGGTTTTTTGCTTCCCTTTCATTGCCTTTTGTCACCTTCTAAGATACCAGTTACTCGTAGAGAGTTACTTTCGTTTCTACACTTCCTGACTGCTACTCTCTGTCAATCAACCATCAATTGATTCAGTTACTTTTACTTACATTCGACTATTAACTCCATTATTATTGTCCATCTGCCATCATTTATCGTCGTCATCTTCTTGCAAGGCTTTCTTTCTTTTTTTTTTTATTTATTTATTTATTGTTTTATCGTTTCCTCTCCATTCTTTCCGATCAAATAATAGATTGCAAGGATTAAGAATCATGGACAATTATAATAATAATAATCCTGTATCTCCCATTTTTCATATCCCATTTATAAGTATCAAAAATTTTTCTTTTTGTTTCATTTTTTTTTCCAGTCTTTGATTCTTTTATATATATAAAAGTTGTTTCTTTAAGATTCAAACTGTTCTCTGACATTTTCTTCTCTAACTGACTCTTGTTCACATTTTTGATCTGCTTACTTCTTGCTATCCTCTGATAACAGCCAACCAACCAACCAACCACACATAATATAATTTCAATCACAATGGGTATCTTAGACGTTATTACTAGAAAGTCCGGTGTTATTGTCGGTGACGATGTTAGAAACATGTTCCAATACGCTAAGGAACACAAGTTCGCTATCCCAGCTATTAACGTCACTTCCTCTTCTACCGTTGTTGCTGCTTTAGAAGCTGCTAGAGACAACAAGTGTCCAATTATCTTACAAACCTCCAACGGTGGTGCTGCTTACTTCGCTGGTAAGGGTGTCTCTAACGAAGGTCAAAACGCTTCTATCCAAGGTGCTATTGCTGCTGCTCACTACATCAGAGCTATCGCTCCAGCTTACGGTATCCCAGTTGTCTTACACTCTGACCACTGTGCTAAGAAATTATTACCATGGTTCGATGGTATGTTAGAAGCCGATGAAGCTTACTTCAAGGCTCACGGTGAACCATTATTCTCCTCTCACATGTTAGATTTATCTGAAGAAACTGATGAAGAAAACATTGCCACCTGTGTCAAGTACTTCACCAGAATGGCTGCTATGCAACAATGGTTAGAAATGGAAATCGGTATTACCGGTGGTGAAGAAGATGGTGTTAACAACGAAAACGTCGACAAGGCTGCTTTATACACCAAGCCAGAACAAGTTTACGCTGTCCACAAGGCCTTATCCCCAATTTCTCCAAACTTCTCTATTGCTGCTGCTTTCGGTAACGTCCACGGTGTCTACGCTGGTACCATGGCTTTAGCTCCAGAAATCTTAGCTGACCACCAAAAGTACACTGCTGAACAAATTGGTGCTCCAGCTGGCTCTAAGCCATTATTCTTAGTTTTCCACGGTGGTTCTGGTTCCACTGACCAACAATTCCACACTGGTATTGACAACGGTATTGTCAAGGTCAACTTAGACACTGACTGTCAATACGCTTACTTGAAGGGTATCAGAGACTACATCTTAAACAAGAAGGACTACTTAATGTCTATGGTTGGTAACCCAACTGGTCCAGAAGCTCCAAACAAGAAGTTCTTCGACCCAAGAGTCTGGGTTAGAGAAGGTGAAAAGACCATGTCTCAAAGAATCACTCACGCTTTTGAAGTCTTCAGAACTCAAAACACTTTATAAGCCAAGAACAAACAAACTAATGATTATTTTATGAATATACCTAGGTAGTTCGTGGTTTTTTTTTGTTTTTGTTTTGTTTTCTGGTTTTATTTTTAACGATCATTATAATAAATTATTTATATACTGCAAGTAAAAATATATAGATTTACGTATATATCTTTATATATAAGTTTTATTATGTTTTAAAAGTTTTAATGATATAAAATGGATTGAAAAAAGGACACTATTATTCGTATTTCGTTAATGGTCTGTGAATCAGTGTATATATATATATATATATTTCTTTTTCTTGTAATATGCTTTTCTTCAACTTTCTGAATACTTGATTCAAGAAGTGTGTACTCTCCAAGAAGTATCCATCCAACTTCTTTGTTATTATTATTATCAATTTTATCATACTATGGAAAGCTGACCTGTAGAGTTTTATTTCAATTAGAAAAAAGTGTTACAACATCTCAATCCAACAAATCAAAACAGAATAAAAAAAAAGAGAAATAAGGAATTCCTCCAACATAACAACAAACTATTAGTAGTATTATGTTTTGGTTCAAAACTCAAAAAAGGAAATCTAGTTTACCATCTTTACGGGACTTATTTAATCAAAATGACCAAGTATTGAAAGATTTCTATAACTGTTATACTGACTACACAATAAGACAGAAGTATCTATATTTTATTGATCCAATTAAGAATTACACCCCACCTAAATATCCGATAGTGTTTTGCCATGGGCTATCAGGTTTTGATCAACTGATTCTCATCCCATCCATGAAACAATTGCTTAACTTATTAAAGAACCATATTCAAATGTTAGTTACAGATCAAAATGATTTATCTCCCTTTGATACAAATATAACTAATGATAACAATAATATCACCATACCCTTACCACCTTCCACCACTAACGTCACCACTGCCACTTCCTCTTCTATATCTTCTTCATTTTTAGCTATTGATTATTGGTTAGGTATTCAGAAATATTTACAATCTATGGGTTGTCAAGTATATATTGCTAAAGTGCCCAGTTTTGGTAGTATTGAATCACGAGCATTAACATTACATAAATTATTAAATCAAATCGCTTTGTCAAAAACAAATACTACTGCATCTTCACAAAACAGTCTCTTGAAATTTAATTTAATTGCTCACTCTATGGGTGGTTTAGATTGTAGATACTTAATATCAAGGATCTCCGATGATTCAAAAAACAAAAATTATCAAATTGTATCGTTGACAACTATATCCACACCACACAGAGGTTCAGAAATGGCCGATTTTGTAGTTGAACAATTTGAATATTGGAACCGTTTCTTAAAGATAAACCCACAAAATGAAAATGGGGAAAAATCTCCATTGTTACCTCTATGCTTTTATCAGTTAAGAACTTCTTATATGACCCAATATTTCAACCATGTCACTCCAAATAATCCGAATGTGGCGTACTTCAGTTATGGTGCCATCTTTAAACCAAATTGGTATAATGTGTTTCGTCCAACATGGCAAATTATAAATGATCGTTCCAATGGAGAACCTAATGATGGTATGGTAACAGTGAAAAGTTCACGTTGGGGTAAATATATGGGTACACTATATGGACTGGACCATTTAGATGTAATCAATTGGCAAAACAAATTAATCTTGAAAGCACCATTAAAACCAAATTCATCATCCCCATCTTCACATTCAGTGAATTTTATGAAACTTGATATTTTACAATTTTATCTTTCTATTACTCATAATTTAGCCCTTAATGGATTTTAATAAGAATAAATAAAATAGATTAATAGATTGATTCAGGTTCTTCAAATGATCTAACCGTATTGCTCAAAACAGTCCTTCTTCTACTCCCTGGAATCCCCCGATATTCTCCCTCTTCTTTATTTCTGATTCAGTTTTATCCTTACTTCAATTTCATCATGAATATCTTCTAATTCATCACACAGCTTCTCCATCTCTTCTATTCTTTGTTCAATATCGTTAAATTGGCCCATGTATTTTTGTCTTAGAGTTTCTACCCTAGATAATGTATCATTATTCATTATGTCAAATGTTTCATTAATTCGATTCAATAAGGTTTCATTATATTTGATTTTATCACCAAATTCAGATATCCATTGAACACTTGTTGTGTCTGCATATTCTTGTAATGATTTTATACACTCTTCAATATCTTTTGAATTCATACTTACCAACCCTACTTCTTTCAGAATATATGCATATTTGCATATATGGATAGTAAAACCAACTCCTTCCAATACTGAGAATTCCTTATTTCGTTCTGTATCTCTTTTGTATGTATATGACTATCTCTTCTAATCGAATTTATTGAAAAGTGAAATATTTCAGTATTTTTTTTCTTCCTTTGACAGATGGATAGTCTTTGATACCTAAGCCAAGTGATATGATACCATACTACGAAAAAAAAAAGATTAATATTAAAAGTTGGCAAAGAGTAGAGGTTAAGTGAATTGAAAATTGTATATTCAATCCGATCTCATCATAAATAGTGCATGTAATTGGTTAGTACATGACCTAATTACCAAGTCCATAATATTTTTTTGTTTTTAAAATTAAGCACTACAGACCCTGATATAAATAGAAATGTCACAGCTAATGATAAAACCTGTAGTAGGTTTATTTTTAGTCAAGTTTGATATGAAGAAAGGGAACAATCTGGTTTGGTCACGTAATTGTGAACTTTTTCAAAAAGAATCATCTTCTTCATTAGCATTTAAAGCTATGCCATCAGGCATACATAATGAAATTAATGATATAATTTGTTTTACTGCTACAAATTTAGATAACAAATCTTTATATATGGGATTGTCAATTTTCATTCAAAATTCATTTGAGTTAATTAATTCAGAATTACAATTAAAAACAAATCCACAAAATAAACACATGATTGATCGAAATCAAATTAAAATGTTTTCATTTGCAATTATTTTAGATATTAAAATTAATGAACCTGATGATAGATTGTCAGATATTGTTAATTCAAACATCCAATTCTATTCAACTCACTTATATTCCACTTTAAAATCATGGTTATCACAAAATAATAGTAATATTGATCATAGTAAAGATATCCTAGATACAACCATCTTAGAAAATTTTTATAACAGCTATCATCAGAACTCAACAATATTAGCAATTGACTCCATTTCTCCATTGCATGACTCAATAAAAGAATCTTTTATAGATTATGTCAAGTATTGGTTGGAAGAACTCGGTCCTTTATTATTTGTCCTATGGAAATCAATTTTATTAAATGAAAGGATATTGATCCTAAATTTATCAAATGAAAAAGTTTTCAAAATAAATGCACTGTGTAATTTCATTGAATTAATTTCAATGAACCAATCTTTATTATCACCTCTTTCTTCATATTCATCTACTACACCCCTGAACTTCTTAAATTTATACACTATTGGCATATCTGATCTAGATGATATGAAAAAAATTTTGTCTAATCCCAACCAAGGGTACATTGCATGCACAAATGATAGTCTGTTAGAGTTTAAAACAGAAATTTTTGATAAATTAATTAAAATCGAATCAAATATAGACATGGGTACGTGTATCACTATTACTGATAATCATACCAACATCATAAAGGCCACACCAAATGATTTATTGTCAAGTAATTATTTATTTAAATTGTTAAATATCCAAGATGAAATTTCCAAAAATAAAGTTAAACAATATAATACTATGATTGAATCTATCTCTTGGACCCAGTTCTTTTGGGATGAACTGTATCTTTTGATGACAATTGGGTATTTGAAACCATCTTATCAAAGCATTAAAATGGATTTACCAAACAATAAACAGAGAAGCTGCAATAAATTGAACGACACAGTTGTTTCATCATTAATTGACATTTTTCAAGCAAAAAACCAAACCTTACATAATTCTCTGGAGACAATCATATTATCAAAGGAATTTGATGAACTGGCAGATGATACCATATATTTACATCCAAATGATCTAAAAGCTTTAAAACTAGATTGTTTCAGTAAACAAGATTTCGAATTCATTGTAAAATTAAGCAAAAAATGGTTTAATAGAAATATAGAAGTTACTGGATTTTCCGATTACTTAAGCATAGCCTGCTAGTAAAATAGTAATACACACGAATGGAGGAGAGTAGAGAAAATGAAAAAGAAAATCAATATAAATAACTCCATATATATATATATATATATTATAATGTATTACACTAGCATATAGAATGGTAAAAAAAAAACAATAAATAAATGACGTGACATAAAAATGTAATTTTTTAAAAGAACCATGATAAAAAATTTAGTTTATTACAACATGATTTTAATATACTTCCCTTTCCCCTTGTCGTTTTTATGATATTAACCTTTTAAATTGTTTAAATTATTAACCATAAGGCACATGCAATTATAGAAATACCAATAATAGCAGTGATGATACCAGCACCTGCTCTAGAACCGGCAGTAATATTTAAGGCTGCTAAATTTGTTGGATAAGTTTGCGTACCAGCAGCTGGATCACCTTTGGAACTGCCACCGGTAGTAGATGTATATGGGGCAGGTCTTTGTAATGCTTTAGTGTTAAGCATAACTTCCAAAGCACTCATCTGTTCACCAAGACCATAATAACCATCCCAACCATCAACAAACCAATTCAACCCACATGTGTGTCCATCATAACCACCAGAACATGATCTTGCAGCTGCTTTAGCCGAGACATTTAATAGTCTCATAATATGATCAGAAGTTTCTGGTACTAATTGTGCAGTTAAGCCAAGGAAACGGGAAAAATAAGCTTTAAAGGAACGTTGATCTGTATTACAAGATAAGGATGGTTGACATGCAGCTTCATACATAACACCTGTGGAACTATTGAAAAACACTTGTGATGCATTCAACAACTTCTTAGTTCTTTCATGCCAAACTTCTTCTCCAGTGAAATTATATAGGTATGCACTACCGGATAATAATAGGCCTTGATTATAAGTCCACTGATATTTTGTCAATTGAGTGCAATTATCTGTCACAGATGCACCATCATAAACGAACGTATATGTACCATTAGAGATTAAATGAATATCGTACATCCAATCCCAAACTTTTTCTGCCCAGTCAGCATAACTTGTATTACCTGTGTATCTAGCCAATCTAGCAGCCAGATGGAATAAAGCACCATTAGAGACAGTGTTCTTATAATCATAACCAGTGTTCCAAACGAAAATTTGCCATCTTAACCCACCACCACATGTACCATCATCCCAACGTAAAGCCATTGTATTGAAGACAGCTTGTGCCAAATACAACCATTGTGGAGAATCTTCCGGAGGATTCGTAAAATTTCTTTCAGCAGCAGTCATTGCAGCAATCCCCCAGAAGGCTTGGTCATCATTACCTTCTGTTGTAGACTGATTTAATGGGATATAATTGTTATGTTCACCAGTTTGATGTAACATGGCTGCCATAATTATATCGTTATATGTATCATTCTGCATAAACCACCAATAATCGATCATACTCCCCCATGCACCACCTGCTTCCCACCAATAGTATGGGTCTGAAAACATACCAACAGTCTTACCATATTGATCTCCAGTGTAGTAATCCATTAACCCGTAGGCAACTAATGATGTAGCATTAATTAATGATTGTGGATCATCTAAATCTAACTCTAAAGCCTTGGAATGGGAGACAAAAGTAGTTAACGCCAGTAAAGACGATATTATGAAATTATTTCTATTAAGTTTCATAGTGCTGTTATAAATACAATTCAAATAGGAAAAACAAAAAAAAAAAAAACACAAATCTTCGAAGATTGTTGTTCACTATATGTTAAAACGAATAGATCGAAATCTAGATCAATTTGTAGTACTCCTTCTTTTAAAATCGAAAGGAAAACAGAATGATATTTTATTTTATTTTATTTTTTTTTTCTTTGTTAATTATCTTAAAGATATCAAAACCAACAAAGTCTAATAGTATAACTCTAATTAAAGGATCAAATGTCAGAAAGCAGCAACTATAATATTAAAAAAAAAAAAAAGAAAAGAAAAGTAAAGGAAAAGTTAAACTATCGAAATCTATAAATTTAAACGGATTATTATTATCTGCATTAGACCCTTAACAACGACTACCACAGTAACGGTGAATAAATACGATACCCTGGTTCAACGTGTCTATTCCTCTAACCGGCTTTGTTTCCTGCAATCCATTACCATCTTTTATTCCCTTTAACATTTACATTACATTTTGCAAATGATCCACAGGGATATTTCTTCGAGTGACATAATTTGGTTCCAAAAGTTTTTCAGGTTTCTTTTTTTCTTTTTATTTTAAAAGAATATACTTGGGGAGGGGGGTGTACGGGTCCGTAGACACGGTTTCGGAAAAGTTCCTTGGATATTCCGCCAAGACTTCCGCAAGCTTGCGGATCTTGGCGGAACAATTCATCCGCCAAACCGGGATTGGAGTCGCCGTAGCGGAATTGGATGGAATAGCAGCGACTTCGTTGAGAAGCAGGTTTGGTGCATGGGTGTTTTGCACGTTTCTTTTTTTTTTTTCTTCTTTTTTTTTTGAACACTGTGAGATTCTGACTGCAATTTTTCGTGTTGCGACGCGTAAAAACAGCTGTAAATATTTCCACTTGGAACAGAATCTAATGTAGTCGTTGAATAGTTGATTAAGATACAAAAGAGATACAACACTAGTTTTCAATAATTTAACATAGTGGTTTCCTTAAATAACTTCAGTGTTTCTTTACTCATATCTACCACCTACTGATAATATCAACGATAAAAAAACAAAAACAAAAACAAATACGTTTCTAACAATTATTAACAAAGGTTTAATTGTCATATCAAATTTAAAACTTAATTCCAAAAAGAAAAAAAAACAGAAACAAAATAAATATGTTTAGACAGACCAAGAAAAGAATTGCTTCCAGAAGAAATTTCGATTCATATGGTGACGTGAGTTCAGATAGTCTTCAATCGGGTAAGGATAATTTTGCAAGGATAAATTCAAAGGATGGAAATTTCGACAGTGAAAAGGAACATTATGACACGATATATTCAAATAAATTATCGTTCTATGAAACCCCACCAAGAGGGGAAATCACATTAGAACAATTTGAGACATGGGCAATTTCAAGGTTGAAAATTTTGTTAGAGATCGAATCAGGTATATCAAGAAATAAGAATTTGAATGAAATTGAAACTTTAATTAAACCACATTTTAATAAAATTTTCCCATTAAATAGTGATAATTATATAGACAAAAAAAAAGATTATTATTCTCACTACATTTTAAGACTCTGTTTTTGCCGTACTAAAGAATTAAGAGAAAAATTCGTTAGAGCAGAAACCTTTTTTTTCAAAATTAGATACCAAATGTTAAATTCTTCAGATCAAATCAAATTTGTTCAATCACTAAATTTACCTCTTTTACAGTACATATCAGATAACGAGAAGAATAAATATTCAAAAGAGTTGTATCAAACCATCTCATCACAGTTACAATTTCAATTAAATTTAACTGATGAGCAACAAAGACAAAATTATTTCCAAAATGAAAAATTCATTAAATTACCATTTGAGAACGTCATCGAAATGGTTGGTAACCGTTCTGTTTTCTTAAGAGAGGGTTATGCATACTTGCCTCAATTCCAACAGTTAAATCTGATTGCCTCGGAATTTGCTAATAAACTACAAGATCAATTAATCAAAACATTCCAATATTTGCCAAGATTGAATGAAGATGACAGACTAATACCTATTCTAAACCATTTGTCCTCTGGTTACACAATCTCTGACTTCAATGAAAACTCCAATCAATATGGGAATAATGAAGATGGTGATATAACTGCTGAAAGTGTCTGGTCAGAGAGAATCAGCAAACATTATCCATTATGTATTCGAAACCTATTTAAAGGTTTAAAAGAACACCACCATTTGCGGTATTATGGTAGACAACAACTATCTCTATTTTTAAAGGGGATAGGATTAAGTGCCGATGAATCAATGAAATTTTGGACGAAAGCATTCACAGATGGTGGTCATATGAGTTTAGAAAAATTCAATAAAGAATATAGATACAATTTCAGACACAATTACGGGTTAGAAGGTAATAGAATCAATTATAAACCGTGGGATTGTAAGACTATTCTAAGCAAACCCAGACCAGGTAGAGGAGACTACCATGGTTGTCCCTTCCGTGATTGGAGTTCGGACAAATTGACAGTGGAATTGGCTAAATTGGGACTAACAAAATCTCAGATTAATAGTGTATTAGACTCATGTGAGAATGGTGACTATATTATAGCGAATACTAAAGTGTTTGAATATACTCATAATTTAGCGGGTAGTGAATTTGAAAAGGAAGGATTAACTTTAATGGATCATCCAAATCTATATTTTGAGAGATCAAGACAACTCGAAAAGAAACAACAGATGATGACAAAATAAATATGGTGAGTCCTGAATCCAATTTTTTTCTTTTTTCTTTTTTTTTTTTTTTTAAGATAAAAGCAAGGCAAAAGCACAACACAACAGAATAGAACAGCACGTTATATAATTAGCAATGTAAGAATTACAGATGTATATAACCCAACATATTGTCATAAACAACAAGTAAGTTAGTTATAAAATGGTGTTTGCAGAAGTATATATATATATAGTTCTCTATTTACAGATTTAATGAACAAATGAAACTAAACAGTTATCAACGTAAGCATGCGTATAAATATGCTTGTTTGCGTGTATGATGTGTTCGAAGTAGTAAAATATAAATCAAGTAAATATTCTTACTTTTACATCATACCTGGCATACCACCTGGCATACCGCCTGGCATACCACCTTGGGCGGCTGGTGGTTCTGGAGCATCAACAATAGCGACTTCGGTAGTAGCTAATAGAGAAGCAACACCAGAAGCGTCCACTAAACCGGTTCTAACTACTTTGAATGGATCAATGATACCAGCAGAGATCATATCAGTGTATTCACCTTTGGCAGCATCGTAACCCTTAGCGAAATCCTCACCAAATTCATCAATCAATTTACCAACAATTACAGAACCTTCTTCACCAGCATTTTCAATGATTTGTTTAGCTGGTTTAGTGATGGCTTTTCTAATAATATCGACACCTAATTTTTGGTCAAAGTTTTCAACTTCGACGTCATCTAATATTCTAGATGCCTTAACTAAAGCAGTACCACCACCTGGTAAAATACCTTCTTCAACAGCAGCTCTAGTAGCGTTTAATGCATCGTCGTAACGGTCCTTCTTTTCACCGACTTCGACCTCGGAGGCACCACCTACTCTAATGACGGCAACACCACCAGATAATTTGGCTAAACGTTCTTGTAATTTTTCCTTTTCGTAAGAATTGGTAGTAGTGATATCGATAGAGTTTTTGATTTGCTCAATTCTTTCTTGAATAGCTTCCTTAGCACCATTACCGTTTAAAATAACAGTGTCTTCTTTTGTAACAGTGATAGAATCACAAGAACCTAAATGTTGTAAAGTACATTGTTCTGGTTTCAAATCTAATTCTTCAGTGAAGACGGTACCACCAGTCAAGATGGCGATGTCACCTAAGGTGTTCTTTCTGTTGTCACCGAAACCTGGTGCTTTAACGGCACATACTTTAACTTGACCTCTTAATTTGTTTAAAATACAAGCAGCTAAAGCTTCGCCGTCAATATCTTCAGCAAGGATCAATAAAGGTCTTCTACTTTGGTTAGATAACTCTAAAGCAGGTAAGACATCTTGAATAGAAGAAATTTTCTTTTCACTTAAAAGAATCAAAGGTTTTTCAAATTCGACTTTACCAGATTTAGCATCAGTAATGAAGTATGGAGAGATATAACCACGATCAAATCTCATACCTTCAGTGACTTCTAATTCATCCTCTAAAGTTCTACCCTCTCTAATGGTGATAACACCCTCCTTGCCTACTTTTTCCATAGCAGAAGCCAATAACTTACCAACATGAGAATCACCGTTGGCAGAGATAGTGGCTACCTGAGCAATTTCAGCAGAAGTAGTAACTTCTTTCTTATTTTCAGATAAAAATTTGATAACTTTTTCCACGGCAAGTTGAGAACCCTTTCTTAAATCCATTGGATTACAACCAGCAGCAACATTTTTGACAGATTCAGTGAAGATAGCCCTACCAAGGACAGTGGCAGAGGTAGTACCATCACCAGCAGCTTCGTTAGTCTTAGAGGCAACTTCTTGTAATAGTTTAGCACCCATATTTTCGAATTTATCTTGTAAGACAATGGCCCTTGCTACAGTGACACCATCTTTAGTAATCTTTGGAGCACCAAAGGGCTGTTCTATTAAAACGTTTCTACCCTTTGGACCTAAAGTAGCTGAGACAGCATCAGCTAAAGTTTCAACACCTTTTAATAAAGCTGCTCTGCCTTCAACACCGAATTTAATCTCTTTAAAAGCAGAGTAAGAACGTCTTAAAAGTGGTCTTAGACTAGCTTGGGAACGAACAACAGATGATCTTAACATATTAAATGTTTGTTTTATATTTCTTACCAGGCTGGGAGGGGCAAGGGGAAAAAGAAGATTGTTTGAGTATCCTCTTGTGTGGAATATAGGAAGACGAGACTAAAGTTTAGAAAAACTGCTTGTAAAACCAAAATACTAAAAAAGTTTTTAATTTAAAACTCCAGTGTAAACAACGAAACAAAGTAAAGATATGGAGAAAAAGTTTGTTCTAAGTTGAATTAAGTTGAATCACCAAATAAATAAAACAAGAATATTTCTTGTACTAAATGAAATTGAAATGAAAAGAAGGAGGTGGCGGGAGAATGAAAGAAAAAGACAGAGAGACTACCGTCAGAAATGATCAACTTTGTGTTCTTTGTCCGGTGGGTCTCCTTCCCCTCCTTCCTTCTTTTTTTTTTTTTTTTTACCAAACATTACACTTTGCCAAATTCCCCTATATGGAAATTTTTCTGGACCAGAGTCGTAGTGAATATTTTCAGTGGATGTAATTAGGGTTTGTTTTTTTTTTTTTACTTAGAGGATATTTATTTATACATCCTGATATATAAAAAAGATGATTTATTAGGGTTGGAGAATATGTTATCTTTAACTGGCAGGAATTGTAGAATGGAAAAAGGTTTTGGTGCACACAAAAAATGAATAAATAAATGATTTATAGGAATAATTCAACTAACCAAGAAATAGTAAATGTAAACAAAATCTGTTCCAAAGTTAATATTTCAATTTAAATAATTTACCGAGAAAATGTTAATGTTAATTTGGATATGATATCACAATATTCTGTATCTATCCAAATGCATGAAACATTGTCCAAAAGTCGTTTTTCTTTTTGAAAAGTCCAGAATTCTACGTATTCAAATCCAATGTTTTACTAAAACGATGTAAAAATGAACAGACATCTGTGAATAATTGGTACAAAAAAGGTCATTTCTAGTCTTATTCTTATTTCTTTTGCAAGTTGTTAAAGATATATTTCCAGTCAACATGTATAAAACGCGACCAAATATAGGTCTACAAAGTCTCTTTTACAAAAAAATTGGAGGAGTGAACAGCTAAGTACACCTCGTTATTTGTGACAAACTTTTCTGACCATATTAAGAAAATTCAACAAAACATAATTTAATGTATGGTAGATTTGTCAATTGTTGATATTGTGACTTCTTCTCTTATCCCCGCCACGAGTCCATAAAATAAAAAAAATAGAGACAAAAGAGAACCAAAAAGAACAGGAGAGAAACACCCACACATCTAAGGTTTAGGAAAACGTGTAGCAAGGAGATGTCTGGGTTTCTGGATTATGTTTTTTTTTTTTTTTCAAATTTTCAAAACGGAAAAAAACCAATACTTTTTGAAAGAAATCACTATAAAACAAACGTGCCCTGGCTTTATCCCTAAATAACAAAAAAAAAGAGAAGAAAACCAATATTAAAAAATATTGAAGACCTATTTATGTACTGAACTTTTTCTGAGAAGGAATGGTTTAGCCCTACTTTACATTATTGTATTGACAAGTATATACTTTTTTTTTTTTTTAAATACATAATGTATGCAAAGAACAAATATTACTATAGACTTATCCTTACTTTTTCATTGTTTATGGTCAGTTAGGCTTTAATAATAAGAATTCTAATATTTTATGATAATTACAAAGAAGGGGAACAAATATTGAGTTATTAACGAAATTTTGTGTAAATTAACCACCTAGGCATAGACATATATTTGTATATATGCAAATTCTTTATGAGTCAAGCTCCATCAAAATAATTTTGTTAAGAGCAGCTTTTTTTTTTTCAAATTCGAACTAATATATTAGTACACACCCAGACACCTTATAAACTGTGTATGCCCTTTTGAAATTCAACAATCATTAATATTAGGACCACAGATATGTGAATTAATCCAGATATTAAAAATATCAAACAACTGTATCTACCTCTTCTCTTTCTGTATGAATGTATGTGTGCTTTTGACTTGATTCAAGGTAAAATGATAAAATTCACAGTTGTAAAAAAATATCAGAAGTAACCCTACTATATTAACTACAAAAAGTTAGTATGAACCGTTTCACTTTAACCATTTAAGAAAGCAAAGAAAAATGTATATTATGCTTAACAGATTAACAGAGTTTTAAATGATTTAAAAATATGAACTCCGCGTATTAAAATGATGTTATTTAATAAAATATACTACTCAGATAGTTATATATATATATATATATGCATCTGTATAGATGTAGATTTGATCTGTTTTATAAATGTTTCGTCCATGCTATCAAAAATGCGTTACTTTTTCATTTTCTTTTCCTTTATTCTATTTATGTTGACGCGTCTACGCGCTTTTCTTTTTCTTTTATGTTTTTGTGTTTTAGAAATTAAATAATTTTACATAAAAAAAAGTTCCACTGGTTAACTAAATTAGAAAACACAAAAAAAAAAAATCAAATGATGAATAGAATAAATAAAAATAAGTTAATAAGCAAACAGACTCTTCTGTCATATTTAAATGCAATAAAAAAGAATCAAGTCAACGGATTTTTATTTTTTATACATTCAATTGATATAAAATCCATTTAACTAACAGTAGTAAGATAAGAAATACAAAATACCGAAAATAATATAAAAAATTACCTCCAAAAGGAATTAAATTAAAAATAATGAATAACGGTTCACCGACGCCTAGACGTTATACATCTAGACCTGACCTCAAAGATTATGGATTTGATGGACTTGAGAATAGAGATTCCGGCAATAGATACATGAATCCAAGAGAAAAATTGATTCCTAGACAATATTATGAAAATGCTAGGACTGTCGATGAATTATTATCTGAAATCAAAATGTTGTCTAGACAATTACGTGAACAACAAGAGAGAGAATTGAAACTAAGAAATTTGTGCGAAACTTTAAAGGGAAAATTAGGTAAATATTTCGAATTTCGTGAACTTGCCCTAAGGTATAAACATGAAAGGGATGAACTTTCGTATAAGCTCTATAAAAGAAATATCTATGACGATGAGGATGAAAATAACAATAATCATAATGATAATAATGTCAAAACCTTTGACTTTATTGATGAGTCTAATAATAATAAAAATTCAGATGATGATCAAATATATGTTTCTAAGAAAAGAAATAATCATTACAGGAATAATAGTCATAGACCATCCATATCTACAGATAAATCAGGTTTAAACAAAAATGGGAATGATTTAGAGACGAAAGAATTAATTACTAAATTGTACGAAATGATCTCAAGTTTAAAACATGACAACACAACATTATCTCCACAATATAACGCAAATAGTAACAGTAACATAGGTGATAATGACAATAATAATACAAATAATAATAACAATGAAATAAACAAAAATAACAGTACTGATAATAAGTCTAAATACTTATCAGAAAGAGATTTGGATATTATTAAAACAGAAGAATTAAAAAAATTAGAAGATGCTGTTCAAGAGTATCGTCATAGACTAGAAGCAAGGAAAGCCTATGAAAAACGCAAGATTTCAGCTCAACAAGAAATATTACAGATCCAAGAGGAGTTAAGAGGGTTGGATACAGGTTTTAATTCCCTTGACAACAACAACATTAATAATACGAAAAATAGTGTAAAATTCGCAGAGAAGGACACTAGAAATGAGTCCACTAGACCTAAATCAAGAAACAAATCGAAAATTAGAGAGAGGTTCGATGACATTGGTAATGAATATGATGAAACGTCATTTTTCCAAACTAACTCAACATGACAATGATGCAAAATTAACTGACACTACACAATTTGTTCAAATTTAATAAATAAGAATCACACATAATTTTTTGTAAAGTCTGTAAAACTTCACAGTAAAAATCGATATTCATTATTTATATATCATCTTCTTGATATTTTATGTGCACAGTAACGTAAATTAAAATAAAAAGAAAGAAAAAGAAGGCAGATGTTCACACAGATAAATAATCATACA
The DNA here is from genome assembly GCA_023309525.1 of Arxiozyma bovina. Lineage (NCBI taxonomy): Eukaryota > Fungi > Ascomycota > Saccharomycetes > Saccharomycetales > Saccharomycetaceae > Arxiozyma > Arxiozyma bovina. The sequence goes on from JAKZLQ010000202.1 coordinate 97,378, forward strand.
GTGCAAAGCTGTTATTTATAGTAGTATGTTCTAGAATTAACTATACGGTGTATATTTCCCTGATGTCACAAGAAACAATCTTAGAAAATCTCTAGTTGGCAATAGTTTTGATTTATATAATTATGAACTTTATATCTTTCGACATAGACTACTGATTATATGAATTATATTCTATTTATGATATATTTAAAAAAACAAGGATTTATTCATATTATGTTATATCCTAGAAGACTGTACCTTTTGCAGTAGACCTTAATTTATTACACTTATTTTACCAAACTTTCTACAATGTGTTGTTATCCAAGGAGTGCTTATCTGTGGTGCATCAACTTCTTAGATATAACGGTATCTTGAGAGGCTACACTGTAAGAAATACTTAACAAGGTCAAAAACAGATGGGTGAGAAATAGAAAATGTATATATTTGTACATTAACTATTTACCGAAGTTATTATTATTATTTGTGTATTTTGTAATAGCCCATATATTGATGTTTAGAGTTTGTGACTATTAGTTTAGGAAAAGGAGGGTAATCGATATTTTCCTAAACTCTCCTTTTTTGAAAATTGTGCAAGCAAACCTTGTGAATGGAAACATAAGAATATAAAAGATAAAGATTCGAACACAGAGAGCACGAGTAACCAAAAGAAGATATAAAAGAAGGCAACCAAGACAGAACCAAGAAGTATATACTATATATTACTTAGTTAAAATATTTAGATTATTTCAAGATTACGTTTAAAGATATAGAGTGAGTCTGTATCTTATATCTATCCTAGTGTTTTATTATTATTAAGTTTAAATCGACTGTTATCAGAAATTAATAACCATAAGGTTATCATAAATTGGAACTGTGACATATAATGTCCCGATGTCACAGTAGACGATCTTGTAAACTCTTTAGTCGACGACGACGTTCTTGTTTTTCATATTTATAAACTATATATCTTTTGTATATCTATTTATCTTATCTACTTCTTATATACGGTATAGTTTATGTATCATATATAAAGGACACAACCAAGAATCATTTATCTTACTTTACATTCTAGAAGAGCATATCTCTCATAGTAGATCTTCATCTATTACAGGAACAATAAATTAGACCCATAGTTCGTATCATGCGATATCACAAATATTTCAATTGAAAAAAACTCCGATGCGGGGAGTCGAACCCCGGTCTCCACGGTGAAAGCGTGATGTGATAGCCGTTACACTACATCGGAAATAATGTCTACTTCTTGTTGTGGTTTGAGGTAAAAAAGTATAGCTAATTAATAACACTAACGAACGGTTAGTTAGAACAACGATTATTATACTATCGAACGGATAGTCTGGACAACAATTAATACTCTATCGAACGGATAGGCAGGACAATAACAACTATAATTAATAATACTATCGAACGGATAGTATGGCAATAATATATATATATAAACGTTATATATAGAAACTTTTGACGATTATTGCTTGTTTTATTTTTTATATACAATATTCTACATACTACTATAAATCAGACACAAATATAATTTTCAGATGACAAGATGATGGACCTTTATATATAATTCATGGGTTGATGATATTCTTGATGGGATGGCGTGATGTTTGTCAATAATTCTCATATTTAACTCATATCAAATATTTGTTTGTATAATTAACTTCTCAATATTGTCTCATTTATGTCTCACAAATGTCTCAGTAATGTCTCACTAATCTCTCACTATTATTTTTTTCTTATTTTCTATGTACTGGAAAATCAACCTGGAATTCTTTAACAAACCCTAACTTTTTTGTCTCAAACCAGAACAATTTAATTGACAAACATCATATAACCCTAATTACCAAACCCTAATCGACTTTCATTTTAAACCCTAATATCAAGTCAGTTCACAACACTTCTTGAAAAAATATGTGATCAATATAAGGGATTAATAAAATATACTGTATAGAAAAGGATTACGGTTGATTCCTCTTCTAATGATATATAGTTATATACTTGCTTCGTTTATTTTATGGTTTTATTTTTTTTATATTATATAAGAAGATTATAAGTAAAGCAAAATTCTTACAATCTTACAATGTAAGGAACCTAACTGGAAGTCCAGTAGATATGCAATACTGCGGGTAACACCTGAGTGTCTGGGTGGAGGATTCGGACAGCCATGTGAGCAGTGGCTCGTATATTGTGCTGAACCTGATTGGAGAATTTTCAGGGAGTGATAATTATATCAAATCTTGACGAAAGGCCTTTGATTATTGAGGAATTAGGCCAGAGGTAATTATCTTATTTAAGTATGTCTTAGAACTGATATTAAGAGTTACCTCTTAATATCAAACAACGATCAAGTTCTGTTGGAAAATGATAGTTTATTACTGTCATTTTCATGTGAATTATTTTTTTTAATTTAGTTTTTCTATTTATTATGTGATGGACGTATGTACTGAGCATGGAAAAACATTTTATTTTTCACCGAACATGATTTTTTAGAGTTGAGAAGAAATGAAAAATTTTAAAAGAAGAGAAAAGAAAACAAAGAAATTTATACTGTATACAACATATAATTAGTATATACATATATACATAAAGTAATAAGAAGATAAGCATCTATAACTTAATGAAGACTGCCATTACCATGGACGCCAAGAGCTCCAAATTCCATCAAGTTCAACAAGAACAAGTTATAAGTTACATCAGGGTTATTTAATTAGTTTTATATAGAGCCTAGGTAAAAGTATTTATATTTGTAAGGGGTTATCTCAAGTAATATTCTAAAATATGGATATTAATTATATATAAACACTTACAAATTATATAGTCGTTGATTCTAATTAGTAAACCAATTATATAATTCTTATTATGGATATTCTTCTTGATTATTGATTGATTGATCTCTTAGGTAAAACCTAATAGATATCATAAGAATGTTAATGCTGATAATTACCTCTGGCACACTATCTCAATAATCAGAGGTCTCTTAAATAAGTTTCTCAGTAATTTGCCACCAATGGCTAATCCGACGATCTTGCGTTCGTTCGAATACACTCACAGCCTGGGCCCAGAGTTTCGGCCGTTCCAAGTCCTTCGCCTCGACATCAAGCGTTACCCGCGGACTACGTATTTCAGGATTTCCAATTAGGGCTTCTTACAATATTTATACTAATTGATATAATTCACCCATTTATCAAGAACAACTCTTACAAACCCCCTACATGTTACTAAAACAGGTGCCCATGATTAAACAGCGCAGTTATTTTTACATTTAGTGTTATTCCAATTCTTCAATCTCTTCCACATACAAAGCATAAAAATAAATATATATATATATAAATAAAAAAAATTACGTAAAGTGTTTAGAAAGCAATTAAAACAGTTAGTTCTGCACCTTCTTATCCTTATTCTTTATAGAGTTTCATTTTTGGAACGTACAAATCCATTCTCATATAGTTATATGCAAGCGTATATTTTACCAGTATCTGTAAGGTATATTACTCTTCAGAAAATATTAAAAATATGTATGAACGAGTTATATACCTTAAAAAACTATAATTAGAATACTTTCTCTATATCCACTATATAAAAGAACATAATGTGAAGATACGGTAAAAACTAAAGAGCCACAAGAAAAGAATAACTTCCTCTTAAATGAGATTCTGCGTTACGATGATTTTACACGGCCACCACTGATGGTATTGAACATTGATCCTGTCGTATGAGATTATCTCCCAAATGTGTGTAACTTATCGTTACTCTACCAATTATATTTTGCTAGAATTTCTGTATAAATCTTTCTAACAGTATCAAGATTGATAATAACCATTGGTTTATCTCTAATTTCCATCCAAATGGGATATGTGCATTGGCCCAATATTTCCAGTACGAAAAATAGGTACAACAGTTTTTGCTGTAGTTTATGCTTGAAAATACCTAGATATATATGCTGTTGCAAGGACAGCAAGACCAACAATAAATATATATAAGAACTTTATATATACAAAATTAAAACGATTATGGCTTGTTATTATTTTTTCTTATATAATAAAAATATATGCAAATATAAAACACACATATATATGTCGTTTTTGAGTATTAAGATTATTATCCTTTATATGTAAAACTCTCAGCTAGTGATTGTCTTTATAGGATTCTGCTAATGATTGACAATAAATTCTTATAATTTTTTTTTTATTTCAATTTAATTATTAATTATTGCATATTCATAATTTATTCATTTATTTATTTGAATATTCTATTCACATTACGGGCTCATACACTTATTCACCTAATTATTTTCAACATGTAATTTTTGTAAAGTCTAATTTCCAATACTCAAACTAGAACATTTTACATAAAAAGTTCAATCTTAGTAGAATAAATACATGGATTGGCATCATCGCGTTCGTATAATTTTTTTTGCCTGGATTGTGTCAAAAAAAAAAACCGTATTCTCCGCACTTTACTTTTAAAATATCCACGGGAAGGAATTCGGGCTAGAGAAAATTTTTTTAATCGGTCGGAATAGCCCAGAAATGTTTTTGAACTAGTTTAAAATTTCCTTACAAATAAAGAAAAATAAAAGTTGTAAATACAAAAAGTAACATTGTTTGTTAAAAGTATCGTTATAAAAGAAAAAGATGCAACTAAAAACATGCAATAAAGGACTACAGTAGTTTATGTTTAGATAAGATGTATCACTACAGTTAACACACACACATTATTGTAACCATGAATTTTATTAAGAATGCTATCTGGGGTCCTGATCCAAAGGAACAACATCGGAAGATTAAAGCCTCTTTAAGAAAAAATGGAAGACAAATAGATAGAAATATCAATGAATTACAAGCATTACAAAAGAAGACGAAACAGTTGATCAAAAAATCTGCAAAAGAAAATGACACAAAGGCCGTAAGGATATATGCTAAGGAGCTATACGAAATCAACAAACAGTATACTCGGATATATACATCAAAAGCACAATTAGATTCTATAACGATGAAAGTCGAAGAAGCTTATAAAATGAAAAATTTAACAAATTCAATGTCTGTATCCACTGGGATCATGAAAGAAATGAATGCTTTGGTTAAATTACCACAGCTACAATCAACAGTGGTAGAATTAGAAAAAGAATTGATGAAAGCAGGAATTATAACAGAAATGCTAGATGACACTTTTGAAACTTTGGATATGAATGAAGAAGATGAAATGAATGAAGAAGTGGAGGAACAAGTGAATAAGATAATTGAAGAATACACAACAGAGAAGTTTGCAACAGTTAATAAAGTACCTACAACACAGTTACCAACCAAGCATACAATAAATAATAAAGCAGATGAAGAAATAACAGAAAACCAAGTGGACAAAGAGGCAGATAAAATGATAGCTGATATGAGAGAAAGACTAAAAGCTCTACAAGCCTAACTCAATTGATAGCTTCCACAAATTTCATTATACTATTCCTTTCTAGTTAAATGTGACCATAGTTTTCCTATTATGTATATACATATATTTCTATATACTCAAACACTGCATGAAAAACATTCTGTAAGATAATGATATTAGTTGTTAGAAAAATACCGTGCTGGCTTATCATTAACTCCCAAACAATATAAGCATTCAGCTAGTCTTTCAACTGGTTAATTTCCAGCCGCAGCTAAAATATTTATAACTTTCTTCTTACTCCCTCTTCACCCCTCCAGCTTCCTTATTGTCTATATATGTCAATTAATCTTACTCTTGCTTCTCATTTTCTTTTTTCCTTCTTTCTTCTTCTTCTTGTTTTTTTTTCTTGTTCATTTATAAAAAATAACTCTAAAAAAAATATAACAAGGGTAAACCGATAAATATTTAATTAACAATTGCTATCGGAGAGAAACAAAACTTACAGAACAAAATAGCTTATCTACTATTTCTAGAATCCTATTAGTTGATCATAATAACATTGATATAGCTGCAAAAATATAAAGCTAAGAATTGCGTCTATTTCTAAATCAATAATTAAGTTACAAACCTATGAAATTTCCATTAGGTGTTAAAAAGTCTCTTTTGACAACAGGTCTCCTTTTACTCTCACAAGTACCAACATTTTCCTTGGCAAACAAGGAAAAAGTCAATGAAAAGAATTATGAAGTTTGTGCTGGTATGTATTCAAAGGATGATTGGGGTGGCAAAATTGATCCATTTATTTCTTTTAATGTAAAGAAATTCCAAAAAGATAAAGAAGATACAGATGGGTTACTATCTGTGGCCATATACGATTTCCAAGATTATATTCATCTTGGTGCCGATTTGGCAGACGGTTCCAAACAATATGTTTGTGATGATTACGCAGTTAGTGCTGAATTATGTTCTGAAGACGATTTAGGCAACTTCATTATCGAAAGTGAAGCTTATAATCCTTACACAAAGGAAAATAAAACATTAATTAATCCAATTATGACATTTTCTCAAGATTTTATCGGATTACATGACACTAAATACCCTGTGACAAAGACTGGATTTTATTGTGTAACAGTTTTTACAAGTTCCAATGATATTAAATTTGATGCTGTAGTCAATTTTAGAAATGCATACGGCCATTTAGCTGGTTCTGAAGTCAATAAATTACCACTTTACGGATTGCTAGCGGTTGGTTATGTTATTGCTATGGCCTTATATTTCTTTGCCTTCTGGAAGCATAAGCACGAGTTGCTACCCTTACAAAAATATCTATTAGCATTCTATGTATTCTTAACTGCTGAGACAATTTTTGTATGGGCTTACTATGATATCAAAAATGAAAAGGGTAACGTAGCAGGTACTAAAGTCTATATGGTATTTTTATCCTTGTTGACAGCTGGTAAGTTAATCTTCTCCTTTTTTATTTTATTAGTAGTTTCCTTCGGTTATGGTATTGTATACCCAAAATTAAACAAAACTCTAATGAGACGTTGTCAATTCTACTCAATTTTTAGTTTCCTAATTTGTTCAGTCTTTCTAATTCAAAGTTATTTAGAAGATGCTGAAAACCCATCTCCATTCATTTTGATCACTTTCATCCCTCTAGCACTTTGCATGTTGGGTTTCTACTTAATGATTGTAAGATCCATGACGCAAACGGTAAGATACTTAAAAGAACAAAGACAAGTTGTGAAATTGAACATGTATAAAAAATTATTAATCATTATCTACACGTCTTTGATTGTGTTGATGGTTGGGTTTATAGTTACCATTGTTATTTTCTCCAGTATGAACACAATAGCTATGATCGAAAAGAACTGGAGATCTAGATTCTTCTTTACCGATTTCTGGCCAACTTTAGCCTATTTTGTTGTTTTTGTCACAATATCTTTCTTATGGAGACCAACTGATACGTCTTACATGTTAGCTGTGTCCCAACAATTACCTACTGATCCTGAAAATGTAGCTGACTTCGACTTAAGTGACCTTCAATCATTGGGTGATCAATTTGATGATAGTGACTTGGATCATCATGATGATCAAAGCATTATTACTAATGAGGAACACACATACAACAACAATCCACACTCCAATGATGGTATCACCAATCCACAAGAAGACGATTTGAATTTGTCTGATCATGCAAATGATCAGGGTATTGCTAGTCATACCAAATAAAATGTATGCCAAGTTGTAAATTGAAAGTGAAATAAAAAAAAATTAGAAGAAGTAAGCCTTAAAAACTGTTTAAGTAAGGATATTCTCATCAATTACATGTACACTTTATTTTACGTATTTTATGTAAAACAAAAAATAGAAATATTTTTTTCTTGTCGAATAGATATATACTACTATTACTCTATGATTTCCAATAAAAATTTACGTTCAGAAAGGTTTCCTCACATGTATTTGTTGTAGTAAATGACTACTTTCTCTTCTCCATTCATATGACCTCGATTGTTTTTGTTTGTCTCTTCATATAAACTAAAAGTCGAACGAAAAAAATTAAAAGAGCGGAAGTCGTCATCTACAAAGATTCAACTTTCAGCATCGATAATTGATGAATTCCGTATATGTCTCGACTAAAAAAAATATTTGAGATCAAAGAGCTCCCTAACAAATAATCTGAGGTATACTCCCTATTAATCGTAGTTAGGTTGTATCAAATAGAATCAAGGATCAGGTTATACTGTTCTTACTGTCCTTTGACCTTTTTATGTATTCAGTTTTTTATTTAGCAAGAAAAAAAAATTCAGCAATTTAACCAAATATAACCGCTGTGAGTCAGCATTATGGAAGAATCTACAGTAGATTCAAATCAAAAAAGTATATTTAATGAAAATGGTGTGAGGCTAAATTTAGATTCTACTACAGCTTCTTCATTAGAAAAGGGTGGTACCATGGTAACTGCATCCACATCACCCTCCGGTTCTAATAAACATGGTAGAACTACACCGTCGGAAACTCAAGTTAAGAAACGGACAAAGGCCTCTAGAGCTTGTGATCAATGCAGAAAAAAAAAGATTAAATGTGATTATAATGAACTAAAAAGTATATGTGGCTATTGTGAACGAAATAATGAAAATTGTAGTTTTATAAGAGTTCCGTTGAAAAGAGGACCTTCGAAAGGTTACACTAAATCCTACAAGGCAAATTCATCTAGCAATACATCTCCTATAAAAGGCAATAATATTAGTGATAATAACAGTAAAAAAAACAATGATCCATCAAACATTGACATGCATACTACCTCCAATAAAAACCCAGTAATATCTAACGACAACGTAGTTCCAAATTTACCTAATAATTACAAACATGATATTAATCGTTTGCCCACTAATAACACAGTTATAACATCACAACAATCTAACCAAATTTTGCTACCACCGCTATCACAGTATGTCCCTCAAACTAATTTCCAACAAATTAATAGTAACACCAATGACAGTACTACCAAAACTTCTTCTTTTAATGACAGTGACACACTAAATAATATAAATGGAAACACAGCCCAAAATGTTGTTAACCAAATAGGACAACTAACTCCAACTCTAAATGTTGCCCAACAACAATTTTGGAAAGTGCCATATCATGACTTTCCCCTTCAAAAAAGAACGTCACTTGATTCCTTGGGTAGTGATTTATCAATCAGAAATATAAGTTTACATGAAAATACTATGTATAATTCAGGTGCCATTCATATTCAAAACCACAACAGGAATACGAATACTATGATATCCACCAACTTTAATCAGCCAATATCCGTCCCATCTCCTGTTGCAGAAAATCATAAAGCTTTTAATAGCAGCATATTAGATAACAGTATTCACCCAGTTGTCGGAGGTAGGTCTAACTACATAACAGGGAATACTAACAATATATATTGGCCATATATGAAAAGTTTAAACCAAACCACAAATGATGAAGAACAAAACATACACTTCAGAAGAACAAGTTCAATACCATCTTTATTAAGACAGACTTCCTCTACGAACATCATAGGACAAAATAATTTACATAATTCAAGTACAACTCAACTACCACAGCTATATTCATATTCTCAATTCTATCAGCAGGCACACCAACAAGCTACAGGAACAATAAATTCATTTGATAACTTTGCTACAAGTGGATTTCATACAAGGCATGGTTCTATTGCAAGTGAAGCTATGTCTCCTGGAACCTCAGCTAATGCAAATGAAAAAACTATAACACCTTCCAAAACAAAGAGCAATAATTTAGAAACTGCTTCAACAAAGTCAATAATTATTCCTTCACTTGAAAAAGGAAAATCTTCAACAACAGCGTCAAATACAACAGGACTACTGAATGGTACCACCAGTGATTCCACTAAATATGAATATTTTAACACTTCTAATAAAATAGAAGCATGTGAAAATAAGCCAGACAAACGAATGCCTTCCATAATCTCACTCAACTCTATTATACGCCCAATGGAAACCAACATAAGCGAGCATAAAGACAATAAATATAAAGGCCCTAAGAGCCGAAACAACAATAGCATCTGTTCTTCATCAAACCCAACCGAACTACTAAATTCACCGTCATACTCATTGCAATTACCTAGACATAAAGAATTAATTACAGAGTCACACAGAATATCTATCAGTGCTATTGGTACACCAAATGGTATTCATTTTGATTGCCCCGCGGTTATATACGGACAAATTTCTGACAAAGAATTAATTGATATTTACTATGAATTTATTCATGTTGGTTTCCCAATCATTCCCTTAAATAAAAAAACATTACAAGACGAAATTCTTACACATGATAATAACTTAGATCCAGCAGTTCAAGAGTTAAATGATTATGCCGTCTTATGGTTCAGAAATTCTTTAGAATTATTAGTGAGATTGGCTATCAAAAGGGGTAGTGGTTATTCATTATTTGACACACGTGCACCATCACTTGTAAGATCTAACTTTGCTGGGACTTCAAGCAATGACAACCCTGGAGGAAATGGATCAGACAACAAAGATGATCAAATATCTGGTACCAGCTGTGATTTAAAAAGAAATGATTATTTTGAAATTCAAACAGTTTTTATATCAGCCTTAAATGACTGTTTTCAGAAAATCGTCAATATTCATCCAAAATTCAGGGAAAATAGAGACTTAATCTCACCAAGAATCAAAGTAGTTTATCTTTGTACATTCATAATATTAAATTACATACTTTCTTATGTTGGTTATGATAATTCGTTTGTACTTGGGATGTCAGTAACAATTTTCAACGAATTTAAGCTATACAAACAACTTCTTATTGACGAAATTCCGGTACAAATTGAAAAAGCAAATAAGGATAGTGCATCTGAAACAGGATACTCGATCATTTTCAAACGACTATACATTCTTTTAATAATATTTGATTCACTTCAAAGCTGCATGTTTGGAGGACCAAAATTATTAAACATGCCAATTAATTCAACAGTTGATAAATTTTTTGATAGCCTCCCCGGGTCAGAGTTCTGTAGTAAGTACGATCAAAAATTTATTGAAAGATGGTGTGTAGAGGTTGATACATCTAAATTAACATATATCATTGAAAGTCTTCATCTAGGCGAGATGCTGACAGAGCTTTCAATAAAGAGAAAATCCATTAATAAGTTCCAAATTGAAAAAGGTAATATATCCCATTTAAATTGTACTCCTGTATGGACATTTCTTGAGAGACAAGCATCCATATCACTGGCAGGTCTATTTCATGAAATTTTATTTGTACGACAAAAGCTTACAGATAGTTTAATATCTCTAGAAAGTGATTATCCATCAAATCCTAGTATTGATACAGTAACTGGCCTTTCTGATATTTTAATAGAGCTCATATCAAAGATTTTCCAGTTACTCTCTTTAATATTTCAACTAAACCCCACAAACAGTATTGGCACCGACCATAAATATTTAGATACATCACCGAATCCTCAAATCCAATTAACATCTTTACACCAATCCACGAGCAATGCTTCTGAAAATGTTAGTAATTTTTACCAGAGATTAATAAGTTTACATAAGAATAAATATAATAATAAGAAAAACAAAGATTTAATTGATACTTTAGAAGTTGGTACAATATCTCCATTTTCCATCCCAATAATTTATGAATTGCATAATATTATAAGTATAATAAATAAATTACCAACACATCTAATTCAAATGGTTATGCAAGTTAACTTAACTGAAACCATGATACCACATGACATAGTTGTTAAATTATCAAACTCCATGAATGAAGTTGTACAAATTACAAACCTTTTTAATATGGTTAAACCATTCAAGATATTTGACACCGATTTGAATGAACGTACACTTGGGGATTACAATGACCAAGACTTAGTCATAAGAAGAGAGTTCATGTCACAAAGCCAAATAAGTGAAAAAAATGAGGTCATGGAACATTTTATTAAAAGTGGTTGGAAATTATTAGATGATATAGAATTTGGCTGGTTATGACATGTTACGAATATCTTCTTGGTAATGTATACATCCTTTATATATAAACAAAAAAAAAGTTGACATATTATATATGCCTACTCTAAGAACTTTTATAGATATTTATATAGAACTGTATTTCAATAAATGTACGAGTGTAAACAATATCTAACACACACTGTAATATCCTTACCAATTCTTAATAGTGTATTTTCTTTTAACAGCCTAATTTCTTATTAGATTCCAGAATCAACAATTCTTCTTCATGATAATTGATGCTTTCTTTTTGCAATTAATATTTAATCACTCTCTTCTTTTATTATTATATTCCCATTACCGTTTTTCTTTATTAAAGGTGGTTACTACATTTATCTCATTATATAACTTTTTTCCTTATTTTTAAGAAAATAATATTATATTATAGAAACCCAACTACAGACAAATGTTGATAAAAGAACCCAGCCAAACAATATCAATGAAACTACAACAAAAATTATTGTAATCACCAATTCAATTATGGAAATTGATACAAACACACTTATATTTATTATTATTATTCTTTTCATCTTTTTCTCTTCACCAGGTGGTGATGGTGTTTCATCAGAATATGAATTTAATCAGCTAGGGATGTTAAAAGAACAGATGAAAATGGAATTTGATCTTTTTACAAATATGACTTATTTTGAGAACTTCAGAAATATAACTGGATTTAAGTTAAGTTATCAAGATGCGTTAGATGACCCTGGTTTAAATGCAACTTATCCAATTGATCAAAAAGATTATGATCACTGGAAGCCAACACAAGAATATTTGCTATTACCTAACAGTATCATAAATTCCATTCAAAAAGATATATGGAACATGGAAAAGCAAAATAACATATACCCTTGGAATATTTCTTCTACTTTGATAGGTAAAATAGACGTGACATCAAATAACAATTTTGAAAAAATACGTATGCCATTACCCAAATTTTACGAACCACCCTATAGTATTAATGACAATAATCCACAATCTGGAGATACTTATATAGAGGATTGGTCTAATTCCAAGGAAGTACACAATGTTACATTTACCAATGGTGAACTAAGTATTAAGATATCTCATTTAGATACTGTCACAAACCAAATTGATTCAAAAAAAGGTACAGATTTAATTCACAAGATGATAAATTCAAACTATTAGTTCTTCAAATCGATTTCCAAGACGATCTAGAGAAAGAAAAACATTCACTAAATACATTAGCAGTGTATGATATTGAAAGAGGTAGAATATTGGCATTTTCTGATAGTGCAAAGTTTCACTCGTTGTTTGCATTTCCCCATTATCTAGCCATCTCCAATGAATCTAATTATGATACGTCAAAGGAGCAGGTTAAAGATATCTACTCAAAAGTTAAGAATTTAATCAAAGAGTATTGGTATCATTCGAATTATATCGATACACTTACTATGTCAGATATTCGCCAGTCGTATGATGACGCGATTAACAAATGTGAGTACGCAGTTTTTTTGCAATTAGAACCCTGGAATCAATACACAAGAGATGAAATGAAACTAATAGATAATGAATTGACCTGGCCCCTAGGAAGACCAATAAATATTTCCCATATCCCTCCAGTTATGATCAAATCAGGTTTAATGCACTCCCCAGATTGTGGTTTAACTTTGAAATTTAATCAAACTAAAGGCAACCTTGCAGCAATTAACATAAGAACTATGCGACTTCATATTCTCTTTGGTATCTTACTGTTTATGGCTCAGATCTATTTACTTCTCCGACAAATGCAACACACAAACACCCCATCAAGTGTTAATAAAATTTCATATTATTGCTTCTCTATGATGAATTTGGTAGATGGACTTCTTGCATGTATATACTTCATTTCTGCCACCATCATTCCTGAGCTATATTTACCTTTAATAGTCAGTGCATTTGTATCATTCATTTTAGCATCCATTTTTGAAACTAGATATTTGATATCAGTATGTGCATCACAAGTAAATGAACAATCAGTAAGTATTAGAACCTTGTTAAGTGGTAATTTAGAAGATGAGGGCAGAGAAGCAGCGAGACCTATTATTATTCCTGATGAGGCTTCCATCAGCAGCTCTTTATATGGCAGAGTATTTTTCACATTATTTTTATCTGCATTTATTGTACTGTCAGCTTTAACATGGCCACTCCAAATAAGAAAAATCTTTGAATATTCGTCTTTGTCTATTCTTTATTCCTATTGGGTTCCTCAGATTTTTAGAAATGCCATTAAAGGTATCCAACCAAGAAACGTCCGCTTGAGGAACAATAACGTCGCTAATAGAAGACAAAACAAGTTACCACTTCTATGGTCCTTTGTTATTGGTACCTCAATAATCAGAATTCTACCTATTATCTACGTATTTACTTATCCATCAAATGTTTTCAGACACCATAAGGATGTGAAATTTGCAGTGTTACTTTCTCTCTGGTTATGTTTCCAAATTGCAGTGTTATACTCTCAAGATATTCTAGGTGCACGTTGGTTTTTACCACAACACACAATACCGGAGGGATATTCATATTTCAAGTCTGTTACGTTGCAATATTTATCTGAACATGGAAATTCCAATTCCACAGACACTTACACTACAGACTGTGCTATTTGTATGTCAGAAGTGTTTGTTAATGTGGAAGAACTTCCTGAGACACATAAAATTGATATATATAGTTATATGGTTACGCCTTGTAATCACATATTTCATACAGAATGCCTAGAAAATTGGATGAGTTATAAATTACAATGTCCAGTCTGTAGGGCACCACTACATCCCATTTAAGAACTTATATGGTACAGTTTACATAAAAATTACGTTGATATAGCTTCTGAAAAGAACATGAGGTATATTAGAGAATATCATACTTTGGTCTTCTTACCATTTGAAGTTTTAGCTGTATAATATAATTTTTTTATTGAAATTTTATAGAGCTCGAGACTTACACCATCATTTTTTTTCCTTTTTCTTAATTTTTTTTTCAATTTTTGTAAGCAATTATATCTATCAATAGGGGCTTACAAGATTTTAGTACAGTATTCTCGAGGAGAAATAACTTGATCTCCCTCTCTATTTTTCTTATATTTTCAGCACAATAATAGAAACTACCATAGAATCATAGACAATTAACTTTATTCACTAACTAGTTTCATCGAAAACAATACCATATATCACATATAATAATAAGAAGAAAAAATGACAGGCTCCAAACAAATTAAAGCATGCCTATTTGACATGGATGGTCTATTATTAAATACAGAAGATATCTATACCATTACGTGCAATGAAATTTTGAATAAATATAACAAAGGCCCGCTTACATGGGATGTCAAAATGAGAATACAAGGTTTACCAGGCTATGAAGCTGGTATAAAACTGATTGATCACTATGATCTTCCTTTATCTTATGAGGAATATAACGATTTAAATGTGAAAAGTCAAGAAACTAAATGGCCTTCTTCTACATTTTTGCCTGGTGCCCAAGAATTGATACATTATCTACATGAACGTAATGTTCCTATCGCCCTATGTACCTCGTCAAATAAGACAAAATTTCATGGAAAAACTAGTCATTTAAAAGGATTTGATTGTTTTGACGTTATTATTACTGGTGATGATCCAAGAATCCCTAAAGGTAGAGGTAAACCATGTCCAGACATATATCAGTTAGGCTTAAAAGAACTCAACAAAAAATTTAACACCGATATAAAACCAGAAGAATGCTTAGTCTTTGAAGATGGAATTCCAGGTGTTACTGCTGGTAAAGCACTAGGTGCAACCGTGATTTGGGTTCCACATCCTGACTCTGTCAAATATCTTGGAGATACTGACGCAATATTAGAGGGTAAAGGAGAAATTTTATCATCTTTAGAAGATTTCGACAAGGGGAATTATGGATTATGAAATATTCAATGACTAAGTAGAGGGAAAAAACATAATAAAAAATATAAACAGTACTTCCAATTGCATATTGCCTATTTTCTTTTTTTATTTTGTTAATTTTCTGAAGTTTCATGATTATATTATTACTTTTGTGTATTTGTACATTATTATGATTATACAGCATTTTATATACGCTATTACCATTATTGTAATTCTCATTTATTTACTTTTATATTTCATAATATACAAAATAACCCAATGAATATATGGGATTAACTTATAAAAGATTGTGAATGTTATATACTGCTGCATCAAGCTAGGTTAAAAAGATTGCTAAAAGAGCTCACTTCTAAAGAAAACAAAAAATGCTTTCTAAAGAAAAATGAAGAATGTGATATATGTACAATAGATAACCAAAAAAACTTCTCATGAGTAATAGTATGTTATGATCATTATAAAGTTATTGTGAGTTTCAAATTTATTAAATTATTTCAATGTTTCAAATTAATTTCTGTTTTTATAAAGGTGAATGTTTAAAAAGGAAAGAAATACTTTCACCATTATGTAAACGACGAATACTTTCAGAGAGAACACTACTAATATCAATGACGTCTAACTTTGGACATTCTTTCATCTTTTCTTCAAAAGGAACAGTGTTTGTACATACTACTTTATCTAACTTGGAATTATTAATGTTTTTAATAGCATTACCAGAAAGAATACCATGTGTAACAATGGCAATAACAGATTTAGCATGATTTTGTAATAAGACTTCGGCAGCTTTAGCTAATGTACCACAAGTGTCGGCCATATCATCCACAATGATACAAATTTTATTAGTAACATCACCAACAAGAACCATACGAGAGACTTCATTGGCTCTAGCTCTTTCCTTATGAATCAAAGCAAAATTCAAATCCAAACGATCGGCAAGCCCCGCTGCACGCTTGGCACCACCAGCATCTGGAGAAATAATAATAGCTTCTTCGTAATTGACATTTTCCTTGATATATCTAACAACACTTGGTTCAGCGTATAGGTTATCAACAGGAACATCAAAGAAACCTTGAATTTGAGAGGCATGCAAGTCCATAGTAATAATGTGATCACAACCTGCAGTAGTTAACATATCAGCCATCAATTTAGCAGTAATTGGGGCACGAGACTTGTCCTTTCTATCTTGTCTAGCATATGGGAAATTTGGAATAATGGCGGTGATTCTTCTTGCTGAGGCGGTTTTGGAAGCATTAATCATAATCAAAAGTTCCAAAACACGATCATTGACCTCACCTGAACCAATTTGTGTAATAATGAAAATATCTTGATCTCTAACAGATTCACCAATAGAGAAAGAAACTTCACCAGTTGGATCTCTTTGTAATTTACAATCAGTCAATGGAACCCCTAATCTCTTAGAGACTAACTCCGCCAAACCTCTGTGAACATCAGGTGCTAATAGTTTGATTGAATTGTTAGCCATTATGTGTTTCCTTTTTTTTTTTTATCTTTCTTCGTATGTCTCTTTTTCGGAACTGTTTAACAACCTTTTCTCTTATCTTATTTTGGGGACAGTACCTCACTTATCCTGATAGATTCAAGTTCAACAAAACCGTTCAAGCACGATACAAGTATAATTTACATCACATCCAGTAGTAATTTATAAATAAAAGTATAGAAAAATCAAGTATTTATGAGAAACTGTTCTTCTAGCAGTTGAAAATTGCATTAATCTCATCGCATTTTTATTGCAAACTTAATTTTACAAGTAGAAAAATTTTTCAACCAAGAGAAAACACAAAAAACTTTAGTTTTTTTTTTTTTTTTTTTTTTTTTTTTTTGATTCGACACCAAAAAAAAGAGAGAAAAAAAGAAAAGAAGAGAGAAGAAAAAAAAAAGGGCAGTTTAACAGTAAAATCGAAGTGGAATTGAAAGAAATGAAGTGAAATTCAATTGTGATAATGATGAAGGAGACGATTAGAAAAGTAAGAGACATTGTGGTCCAGAGTTTATTTGTATATATGCAGATAATTTACTAAAAGAGTTAGGTAGTATGATGAGACAAGCTTATCTTGTAAACCTAGAAACTACAAAATAAACAAATGTGATTGTATTTACCACCTTTCCAAATAACCCACATTGTAACTTGTTCTGTTGTAAGAGCTTACCTCTAAACAGTGTTTTTTTTTATCCCAACAATAACTTTACTTGACTTTTAAATACTATAAACTGAGTATCATACACTACAATTTTCTAAAAATATTAATATACAGGTATCATTTTCTATCTATCATCATAAATAAAGGAGACAAACAAATAAATTAGAAATAATCATGTATCTTGAAAGGGTTTGTTTAATGTTCTGACTGTGCATTATATGCCATTATATGGAAATTATTAAATGATTATTACATTAGATCTGATTGGTATGAACTTCTGGATCATACTTAACCTTAACTAATGGCCTGTAGATTGGCTCCCACATTTGACTTTTAACCCATTCAACACATGCTTCGAAATCACGTGGAACTTTTATAGTTTGACCAGGGTTAGTTGGATCTAATTCGTTTTCAATCGTGGCAACACCTTCATTGATAGCTTCTAAGATCACAGCAGCTGCAATTCTCGATGAAGTATGGGTGATGACTTCAAGTCCCGGCAATAAACCTGGTGTAGAATCACCCTCTTTTAAGTTAGATAAAGATGCTAATTCATCTACAGCAGCTGAAATCATTCTATCGCTTATGCATGAAGCACGAGATAAAACTGCACCTAACCCAATTCCCGGGAAGGAATAACAATTATTATTTTGTGAAATACGGTATCCATTCACCGGTTCAAATGGGGAACCTGTAGCTACTAAGGCATCGTTGTTTGTCCATTTCATTAAATCTTCTGGGACAGCTTCATGTAATCTAGTTGGGTTAGATAATGGGAAAACAATAGGTCTTGGATTATGCTTATACATTTCTTGAATGATCTCTTTAGTGAAGGCACCAGCCTTAGTGGAACATCCCACTAGACAAGTTGGTTTCACCTTAGAGACGATGTTAAATAATGATGTGGTGTCAACACCAACCCAATCTTCGTCTGGTTTGGCATAGACGTGTTGTTGTGCTGTAGATCCCTCTTTATATGATTGTAGTATTAAACCACGTCTATCCATTAAATAAATCTTTGAACGAGCTTCTTCAATAGGGACACCATGAGTAACCATGTGAGACACAATTTGGTCAGCTATACCGAGACCGGCAGACCCTGCACCAAAGACAATAACTTTAATATCCTTTAATTCTCTATGAGTGTGTTTTAGAGCGGCGATTAAAGAAGCCATTACAACAGCACCTGTACCTTGAATATCGTCATTGAAACATGGAACTTCATGACGATATTTTTCTAGGATTCTTCTTGCATTCTTAACACCAAAATCTTCAAAATGTAACACAGCATGTGGATAAAGCTTCTTAACTGCATTAATAAACTTCTCAATAAATTCATCATATTGTTGACCACGTATTCTAGAAAACCTGTTACCTAAATATAATTCATCTCTTGCCAATTTCTTATTATTTGTACCTACATCCAAGACAACAGGTAAGACACGACCTGGATGAATACCACCACAAAGGGTCATCAAAGCCATCTTAGAAATTGAAATACGAACACCACCAACACCTTGATCACCAATCCCCAAGATACCTTCTGCATCAGATACGACTATATAATCGATATCTTTGGCTTTACCACCGTAAGCTGCCAATCTTTCTTCGATAGAATCTGGTTCAGTGATATCTAAAAAGACACCTTCGGTCTTATGGAATCTATCGGAATAAGTGGCAATTGCATCACCTTCAGTTGGTGTATAAATGATCGGCACTAGCTCCATGATATGTTTTTTCACTAGAGCAAAATAAAGTGTCTTATTAGTGACTCTTAAATTAGTCATAAAATCATTTTTGGCGATAGAAGTCTTCAAAGTGCATAATTGTTTATAAGCTCTTTCCAACTGCTCATCAAGGGTGTTAATCTGTGGAGGTAATAATCCATGCAATTTAAAATCTGCTCTTTCTTGTTCGGTGAAAGCAGTGCCTTTATTAAATAAAGGTGAATTCAATAGATATGCACCTGATAAAGGACATTCGATTGGACCATCAACAGTCAATTTGTTCCTTTGAGATTTGATACCTTGGAATAGATATGAGGATGTATTATTTTTGCTATTTGTATTACTGTTTATGATGTTTTTAGATAGATTAAAATTGTTTTCCTGTAAATTTGAAGTGAAGGATGTATCTCTTGTAGTCACAGCATTATTGGGCCTAGTGGACTTTGAATAGAGACGCCACTGTATAATCTTAGAATAACTTTGTTTGGATGCCTTTGAGGCAATACAACTGGTCTTTGTAGTTATCATAGGGATAAGAAGTGAAAAGTGGGAATTGTAGAGGCTAGGTGAAGAAACGATTTATTACAATATATGCTACTTTGTAAAATAAGATGTAGTGATGTGATTACAAATATAAAAAAATGTGAGAAAACCCAAGGAGCAGCTTACAGGACAAGCATAAATCAAAAACTCCTCTCCACATTTCATACTTCCATAATATTTATTAAGGAGACATCATTATATAAGTAAAAAAAAAATAATTCTCTTTGTGATCATAACTATATATATATATATATACCTCATCGAATGTCCAATTGCATATTGCTTGTCCATTAGCAGGCAGACATAACAAAAGATTACTTGACTGAGTCAGTCATTAAACAAAACTCAAAAAGCAATCACAGAACCATGAAAAATTTTCATTGCCGAAAAAGTAAAATTAAAAAAAAAAAGAGTCATCGGAATCTTCAATTCTCTTTTCTTCTTCTTCTTCTTCCTCGTCTCCTTCCACTCCCCCCCCCTTCCTCCGTCTGCAGCAAGAGAAACGTTCCAAGGGAAGGAACAACACTCTATTGGCTTAGTTCCTTTTAGCTTAATTTAGTTTTGCTTTGCTGTGTTTTGTTTTACTTTGTTCCGATTTGATTTGATTTGATTTGATTTATAACTCTTTTGCAAAGTTGTGTCGATGATATGGTACCCACTAGCTGAATATAGACACGGATTATTTTTTTTTGAAGGGTCCTAACAATAGCATAGTTGACCTTTTGTCTCATTCTTCAAGTTAACAATCTTATTATGTCAATTTTTGTATTATTTTAGTCTATAAAGTCATGCTGCCGAATATATAGTATCTTTTTGAATAGTAATAATATATCTAAGGTATTTTTGTCCTTCTCATATCCATGCTTCTTATCAGTGGCAGAAGTGGTTAGTTCTTTCTCTAATGGAACCTAGCTATTTAGCTCTTCTCTTCTTAAAAATAACATTCAAAGGTATAACAAACACATTTTACTTGGTTTGACAGTGAGGGTCTAAGATGTAGCAGTAGTAGTATGCTCATCTCCGATTTGTTCCGATATCACAAGTTAGGGTTTACTTATGTACAAAAAAATTACCTGAGCAATAATGTAAGGGTTTCCGGTTTTTTTTCTCTTTTCTTGCGGGAACATTTCTTTTTTTTTTTTTTTTAGGATTAAAAAAGACAAGCAAAATGATAGAAAATAGAAATAAAAATAAAAAAAAAAGAATAAATAGTGGTACTGCTTAAACTACATAGACCTTTCTCAAATATTCCCGTTAGATAATGCTGCGTATTGTACTTAGCTTAGTGGTCACTCAAAAGCTTTAAATATATATAGATTTCTTTCCACTGCTATACATATCCAAACTAGAAGAAATATCATTATAGGTTCTTCCTTTCACTCATTGATTTTTTTTTTTATAATGGATAGACCAATCGATGAAATTGTAAGAAATTTATTAAAATTCGTCGTAAGAGGATTCTATGGAGGTTCTTATGTACTAGTGTTAGATGCTATCATTTTCCATTCTGTTCTAGCAGAAGAAGATTTGAAACAACTGTTATCTATTAATAAGACTGAACTGGGCCCGCTTATTGCAAGGTTAAGAGGTGATCGATTGATTACTACCCATAAACAAAGAGAATATCCACCAAACTCTAAATCTGTGGAAAGAGTTTACTATTATATCAAGTATCCACAGGCCATCGATGGTATTAAATGGAAAGTTCATCAAGTTGTGCAAAGATTGAAGGATGATTTAGATAAAAATTCTGCACCTAATGGTTATATGTGTCCCATCTGTGAGACAAAATATACTCAGTTGGAAGCAGTACAGTTATTGAATTTTGATAGAACTGAGTTCTTATGTTCGCTATGTGAAGAACCATTAATTGAAGATGATTCGGGAAAGAAAAATAAAGAAAAACAAGATAAATTGAATCGTCTAATGGATCAAATTCAACCTGTTATTGATTATTTGAAGAAAATAGATGATTCTAGGATTGAGGAGAATTCCTTTGAATATGCATTAGCTAGGTTAATCCCACCACAGAACCAATCGCATGCAGCATACACTTTCAATCCAAAGAAAGGTTCTACTATGTTTCGACCTGGTGAAACCAGTAATGTACCATTAGGTAATGAGAATTCTAGACGTGCAGGCATAAATTCACAAGCCACTTTGCATGTTAATATTACTACAGCAAGTGATGAGATGGCACAAAGACAGTTGAAGGAAAGACAAGCTGAAGAAAAAAGAAAACAAAATGCAGTACCTGAATGGCATAAACAAAGTACAATTGGTAAAACTGCATTAGGTAGGCTAGATGAAGACGAAGAATTTAACCCAGAGACCACACAACAAGCTGCAATGTCTCTGGGGCAGACATCTTATAGTAGTTACAATAATTATGGAAGAGGTAACGGTTATTATGGAGGGAATAGTAAATATTACAATAACCGTAAATTAACTGAGTCAGAATTAGAAGAAAGAGAAAATGAAAGGACACTAGCCGATTATTATGCTAAGTTGGCTAAACAACAAGCAGAAAAACAGAAAAAGAAGGCCGAAAAAAGTGAAGATGAAGATGACGAATTGGAATTATTGGATGAAGATGACATGGTAGATGAATTTGAAGACATAGAATCCACTGCTAAGGAGCCCAAACTCTCAGATGATATAATCCCTGCGTCACTCAGAAACAATATTGTTGAGGAAGTGGACGAAGACGAATTTGACGATCAATTTGATGACGAATTTGAGGATGTTGATCATATAGAGGCAATTGAAGAGTCTATAAAAGAACCAGATCCTATAAAAGGAGAAAATTCTACACCAGCTCAGACGAAAACTATCGAAAATACAGATGACAAGGAGAAATCCAAAAATGATGCTACTGATGGTAACGAAGAAGAAGTAGAAATCGCATTCGAAGATGTGTAGACAAAAACAAAAGAAAACCTTTATCAAGTTTCGTTTGAAAATTTTCCATTACAAGATCGATTCCTTGTATTTCTCAAAACTCCGAGTTGTAATTAGCATATAAAAAGACTTAATTAGTAGACTTTATATTACATAATATATATAACTCTTGAATTCGTGATTACGTGTATCAAAAAGAAAAAAAAGAAAATGTAATTACGAAAGACATTGGAAAAACATAAATAAGAAAAATGAAAATAAAATAAGAAAAAAAAATAGATAAATGTTAACTTAAAACAAATAAGTGAAGTTTCGACATATGCTAAGATTCTTATGATGGAGATCTATCTGATAATATTGGGCAATTTAAATAAAAGTTCTTATATAATAACTTAAATTGAACACGGTTTGCTCACCACTGTATATTATTATCCAATTCATAGATGCCAGGAAAGGATACTTGGAAAGTTATTGCTACAACAGCATTATTAACTGTTGCTACTACAAAATGTATTGAATGTGCATGGAATCATTATAAACAAAAACAGCAAAACGTAAGTATAAAAACTAACAATAGAGTGAAAGCCATTGAGAGAGAATATGAAGACCATTTATTCCGTGAACAACTGGCCCGTAATTATGCCTTTTTAGGCGAAGAAGGTATGGAAAAATTGAAAAATCAATACATTATAGTTGTTGGTGCAGGTGGTGTTGGTTCTTGGGTCGTTACTATGTTGGTTCGTTCTGGGTGTACAAAGATTAGAGTCATTGATTTTGATCAAGTGTCTTTAAGTTCTTTAAATAGACACAGTTGTGCAACTTTAGCAGATGTAGGAACACCAAAAGTTGAATGTTTAAAGAAACATATGAAAGCCATTGCACCATGGTGTGAAGTTAGTGCAATTAATGAATTATGGAATAAAGATAACGGTGAGAGATTATTGTTCGATGGTGGTAAACCTGATTATGTCATTGATTGTATTGATAACATCGATACCAAAGTTGATCTTTTAGAATTTGTTTATCAGAACAAATTAAACGTTATCTCATCTATGGGTGCCTCCACCAAGAGCGACCCAACCCGTATTAATATTGGTGATCTCACTACAACAGAAGAAGATCC
The DNA here is from genome assembly GCA_023309525.1 of Arxiozyma bovina. NCBI lineage: Eukaryota > Fungi > Ascomycota > Saccharomycetes > Saccharomycetales > Saccharomycetaceae > Arxiozyma > Arxiozyma bovina. The sequence continues at coordinate 121,627 of JAKZLQ010000202.1, forward strand.
ATTAGCCCGTAGTGTAAGAAGAAGATTAAAACAAAGAGGTATTACTACAGGTATCCCTGTAGTATTTAGTGCAGAAAAACCAGATCCACGCAAAGCTAAATTATTGCCATTACCAGATGAAGAATTTGAAAAGGGTAAGGTTGGGGAATTGAGTGCTTTAAAAGATTTCCGTGTAAGGATTTTACCTGTTTTAGGCACTATGCCTGGCATATTTGGGTTAACTATTGCCACATGGGTTATTACTAAAGTTGCTGGCTACCCAATGGATCCAATTGAGGGGAAGAATAGAATCAAAATATATGACGGTATTTTCTTGTCACTAGCAGGACAAATGTCCCGTATTGGTATGCCGGATCAACGTATACCAATATCTGTTGGCGATGTTGGCTATATATTAGAAGAGGTATTTAGGGGCAAATCACCATTAAGTGGATATTCTACAAAATTAGCATTATCTAAATGGGATCCAAATCAACCTGTCAGTTTACAGAATGTGGTTATCATGACCAAAGAAGAACAAAAGAACCATGAAAAACGTATTCTGAATGGCAAAGAACGTTTAGAAGATGTTTATACTAAAGAACAAATAGACTTGGTTAATAAAAGATTGGATGAAGAAAAATATTACTCTCAATTTAGATAAATCAGATTACATGCATATGAATATATATATGCGTGTGTATATACTTATAGCTATGTACTTTAGACAAATCGTAAATAGGTATCTGAAATAGACTAACTATCGAGTATATGTATACTGTGTAATAAAAATAGACTTGTTTATTTGTTTCTTAAGAATAGGGTTCTACGTTTTAGAAATTATATTAGAAAAAAGCAAGATAGTTGTATTTACCATATTGCATATTACTCTTTTTACTCAGAGTTTCTGTCATTGGGATAAAATTTACTACCAACTATAAGTAAGAAACCAAACAGGTTAATTTCAAATGACAATTAGTGCTATCATTGTTTTTTCCTGGTTGACAGCAAATGGGAGCAGTTCAAGAAGCACATCAAATAAAAACTCTTTACTTTTTTTTAGATTATATGTGCTTAACCCAAAAATGCCACTAAGTCCAGTACTTCTTTGTACTTGTGATTTCTTCTATCATCTTATTTCAATTTACACATTTTCATCAAAAAAATTTCTTGAGATCTTTTTTTGAAGAAAAAAGAAAAAAGAAAAAAAAAAAAGAAAAAAAATTCCGACGGAAAATGTCGAGATCGCGGAATTTTAATAGAAAAAAAAAGCAATTGTCCATCGCTATGGTAAACAAAACAAAATATGAAAAACTTTGACTAATCTGATCATATGAATAAAGAGATGAGTATTATTAGTACAATAATACGCAATAAAATATAGTAAAAATAATAGTTGTATACTTCTAAGTAGTTTCCTTTTTCTCAATATATATATATATGTATGTCTACCATGATTGTTATTTCAAGTCTCTACAGGATGTCTTGTGTGTTACTTATCCTCGTATCTAGTCTTTAGACTCTGTGTATTTTTTGTATTGTGGTTTTTCCTATGGAGTGGAACATTGGCCTCAGTAGGTGAAACCAAGTTAAGATAAAGATATAGTGAATATTCCATTCTAACGATAATATCCAGAGAATATATGTCTGATAAAGCAGCAAAAAAAGATATTGACCCAAGAAAATCCTTTCTTGCAGGTGCTATAGCAGGTGCCGTTGAAGCGTCCATCACTTACCCATTCGAATTCGCTAAAACTAGACTACAATTAATCGATAGATCTTCAAAAGCCTCAAGGAACCCATTGACTTTAATTTATAACACTGCAAAGACCCAAGGCATAAGTTCTATCTATGTAGGTTGTCCAGCTTTCATTATCGGAAACACAGCAAAAGCAGGTGTCAGATTTTTAGGGTTTGATGCAATTAAAAATTTATTGAGAGATAAAGAAACTGGTGAATTAAGTGGTGCTCGTGGTGTGATTGCTGGGTTAGGTGCTGGTTTATTGGAATCTGTTGTCGCTGTGACTCCATTTGAAGCCATTAAAACAGCATTAATTGACGATAAACAATCCGCTAAACCAAAATATCAGAATAATGGCCAATCTGCAGTACGAAACTATGCCAGATTGATCAAGGACGAAGGTTTCCTAGGTTTATATAGAGGTGTGTTACCAGTTTCTATGAGACAAGCAGCTAACCAGGCAGTAAGGTTGGGTTGTTACAATAAGATTAAAACCACTATTCAGGATTATACTAATTCTCCAAAGGACAAACCTTTATCATCTGGATTAACTTTCCTTGTAGGTGCATTTAGTGGAGTTGTCACTGTTTACTCCACTATGCCAATAGATACAGTCAAGACTAGAATGCAAAGTTTGAATGCTTCTAAATATACATCAACACTAAATTGTTTCGCTACAATCTTTAGAGAAGAAGGTTTAAAAACATTCTGGAAAGGTGCTACACCAAGACTAGGTAGACTAATATTAAGTGGTGGTATAGTCTTTACTATTTACGAAAAGACTTTAACCATTTTAGGTTAGTTCTCCTCTTTTTATGTATCTTTTTACCTTTTAATGTTATTATAGAATAGGGATTATATAGATATACTATTAAATATATATATATATATATATATATCATTATTGTCGGTTCATTACAAATATATATTGGTGTATGTATTATTGTGACCACACACATTTTGATATATAAGTGTATATTAGTAAAAAACTTGATTTATTGCGGTGATCGAAAGAACATAAGGAGTAATTTTTGGTGTCCACTTTTAATACCTGCAAACCTATGACTTTCAAGGAGATATTTATGTAAAAATATAAGTATAATTCCATGTATTTGCAACATATACATTAATATTTATATTTATAAACCCAACTATATCATATAGTATATTTATCATTAGGGAAATTGTATTGAATATATCAGACCGTAGTTTCTTTTGATCAGCCTATCTTTTTTCTTACAATCTGTAATACATCAGCAGATATATATGTATAAGTAGTGGTATTTAAGGACTAATAGATGCTATTATGCCATTAAGGTATTGTAGTCTCAGTTTGTGCTAAATATTTACGTTCTTTCCTCTTAATCTTAATAAAATCAATAATGCTTTTCAATAATATAAATATACCCAAGAGACCAATAGCAACAGCCAAAAATGGTACACTTTGTTTTTCATCTTCTATCCCATGACTCAATTGAGATTCAAATTCATCTTGTGGTAATTGTTTTGTATTAATATTTAGATCATCATAATTATTTGGGTCTGCAGGTTCAATTCTGTGCAAGCTTTTATGTTTCCCTACTTTAGATACAACGTCGTTTGGTATCATTGAATAACCATAGCTTAAAAACGTTAAACCTAACCCAAATCTGGATCCTTGTTTTGCAGCATGAGAGGTGTGTAGCATATATGTGATTAGAAAACCAATAAATTGGAAACACGTGCTAACAATAATATTCCATACTAAATTGGCCATATTTCCTACAGGTAAACCTTCAATACATAATTCATCATACATTTCGGAATTAGCTAAATCAAGACCATAATATGAGGGGACTAAATCAGCAGCTGCCTCATCATAGGTTGGAGGTCTGTCATTCTGCGTGTCATCTCCCTGGTTGGTACTATTATTATCTGGTTTAGCCGTTAAGTTACTAAAAACACCATCAAACACTGTTCCGCCACCAATTAACCCACTGCTAGTACTTGTTTCGTTATTTGTGCTAAACACTCTATCTAAGATATTAAATCTTCTTCCAATATTATCCATCTGTCGTGTAGCAATATTTCTAAAATGTTCAGGTATTAAACGACTGGCTAGAGTACTATTATCGTTATTATTATTTTCATTGTTAAGTATGTTTGCCTCAATCTGTTCTTGATGCTCGTGATTCAATGTACTGTTACTGTTATTTATTGCACTAATATCATTATTAGATGATCCTGCTGTCTGTTCATTATGTGTATTACTGATATTTTGTAGCTCCACTTCTTCTCTATTCATATTATTTAAATGACTGGAACTAGATGCCATTTTCCTTTACCAATAAACAAAAAAAAACGATCTCCAGAATCCCCCCTAATATAGATGTAAATACAAAGTATAATTCTATAAGTGTTGTTATCACTTTTTTTGTGGTTTCTCAGGAACTTATATATATATATAGAAATATTGTATCTTTTTACTTGTCTTTTGACGCAATTGAAAAGCCTCATTTTTTTCTTCTTGTTCTTCTTCTGCTATTTTGCATTTTGGTTTTCTCAGATTAAAATAGGACGAAATGAAAAAAATGAAATTAAATAGCATATTAGTAATATAAAAAAAATTGTTATATTTACTATAACACTATATAACACCTAATATATTACGCTACATATGATCTCCTTTGGAAATTAGAACACAAATATTTATACATAGTTTGTACGTACAGTTGATGTAAAATAAACAGCTTTTTATTATTTATGCATCATCACCAAATGTTGTTCATTTTTATAAAATTGTAATATTCTTTAGTATTGATATTAATGTATCATTAGTTTCATACAGCAATTATAGGTGTTCTCTTTGTGATTTTAAAAGAATCTACTTTCACAAGTTGTTAACGATTTATAATTGGTTCTATTTTAATTGCATTCTTGCTATTGCTATTCCCTAGTAGATCTTCATTAGTGCTCTCATTATTATTTTTGTTGGTATCACTATTATAATCTTGACTTTCCAAATTGGCCCCGGATGCAGTTTTCCTTTTTACGTTAATACATACACGCAACGATTGTCCTGGGATATGACTTATGATATAACATAGACGTGGCTCGGAACTGGATGTTAAAGGTCTTGGCTTATACTCTATTATACTATTCAAAGTATATGAACTCACTGATGGTCCTAAGTCGATACCACCAGGGAGAACTGTACTAGGTATTGGTGTTCTAAAGGTTCTTGGAATATCTGCAACATCTGGTAAATAATTATCATTTGTTAGTGAACTACCGGATAATGGTCCAACTAAACCACTACTACCTGACATGTTGTTTAAAGCATTACTACTTGTAGCATTACCACGTCTATTCAAACGTCCTTGTCTCCTTTTACGTCTAGTATCTCTCTCTTTGTCTCTATCTAATCTTTCTAATTCAGCCAAAGAAATTTGAAGTAGATTCGGTGTATAATTTTTTGTATCAGATTGAACTCTGAAAACATCATCTAATGTAATTACGGGTAATAACCGACTTCTAATATCATTGTCTTCAACTGGCGATCCATCAAATTTATAGCCTAACAGTGCTAATGATTTATGATACATATGCACTTGTTCTCTGATAGAATGTGAGATTGCTGTTACAAACTCACCTGGTAATTGTAACTCTTGACATAGATTTTCTGCAAACTCTTCTGCACAATTATCTGAATTAGATATATCCCATTCAAATTGATCAATTAATTGGTTTTGTCCTACAACAATGTCTAATTTAACTTTGATTCTTAAATCATCACCACCCAATCTTCTCCTTTTAATTCATTGTAAGGGTTTGGTTGATATTCATAGATTTGTTCACGAATAGATTGGGCAATCATATCTCCAAATTGAGTTTGATACAATTTATTAAATCTAAAGTCTTTTACCATTTCATGTACAAAGTTTTCAATAGATACCGCAGTTTCATTTCTGTTCCATAAAAACGTATCTCTTAAGAAAAATTTATCCTTCTCCTGGTCAAATTCTAAACGGATTGGTACTAATTCTTCTGACGTCTCGTTCATAGCCTGTCTATGTACAGCCAATTCATCAAGTTGGGTTTCATCTTTAAATCCAGGTATTATCTTTGTGGTAGTATTGCTTATACCGTTCCCATATCCACTATAACCACTACCCCATATACTCGCAGCTGGAACATTTTTTGCTGTACTAGTTATTGATTTCATTCTGGTATTCTTCAACTCTTGATAATATTTTAAAGTATGAAATAATTTGGCCATATATTCTCTATTACTAAACCCATATATACTGAATGGTTCATAACCTCTTTTTTCTTTCTCTTTACCCTCTACATCATGTTTGTCTCTTCTAATAAATTGTTCATATAGTAGAGAATCCGTGGTTGGTCCTTTGTTCTCAGACCAATATTCAATATATGGTAATTTAGCCTCTGGTGGATCGTATTTAACAATTTTATATTCTGGTAATTCTAATTTAGGCATTGATAATGGAGGCACATTTGTCGGAATTTGCAAACCTGCAACAGTGGGTATAGTCGTAGCAGAAAGAGTAGACTGTGGAGTTGTAGATGTCGGAGTGTTGGACGCATTGGAAGCTTTTTTTGATGTTTTAGTTGTAGTTTGTTTACGATACTGTCTGGTAGAGTGATCAGTATTCGTTTTCTGACTTTTCCTACCTCTACCTTTTGTATGGGTTTTAGGTTGGGTTGGTGTTGCTATAGTAGACATCTGATCTGGTATAGTATTATTAACTGGTATTGTTGTTGTTGGAACATTTGTATTTGTTGGTAATGGAGATTGTTGTGAACCATCAAAATTGTTCATTTGATTACGATTTTGGGGCGTATGCATATTGATAAATTGGTTAGAACCCCCTGGGTTCATATTGTTTTGTGTATTGAGAGCTATATTGGAATTGTTGGGATTATTTATTTGCTGTTGTTGTTGGATCTGTTGTTGTAACCTTTCTTGCACTTGTTTTTGTGCCATCATAATTGTCGAAACTATAGCCATGTTACCTTTACTAATTGCTTGTGCCTTTAAAGAGTTCAATATTTGTAATTGCTGAGGTAAAGGTAATGTGGTAATTTGTGGTGGCAGATTGACAGATGGCATGTTGTTACTAACCATTGATGCGTTTGTTGCTTGATATTGCTGCTGCTGTTGTTGTTGTTGCAATAGTCTCTGATCAAACTGCTGCTGCTGCTGTTGCTGCTGCTGTTGTTGTTGAAGTGCTTGAGTAGTAGCTTGTTTGGTTTGTTCAGACATCTGAGCTAAACGTTTTTGAACATTCATTTGCTGCATAATAGCAGCGGGACTTGGACGGTCATTCTCCATATTTCCAGGTCTTTGCAATGGAGCATTTTGCATTTGTGGAGATTGCACGGGTAACTGCTGAATATTATTTTGTTGTCGTTGCTGTTGAATACGAGTAGCCAAAAGCTGTTGGTGTCTCTGTTGTATAGTTCTTAGTTGAACAGGCGTCAATGATTGTAAAATAGGTTGAGGTATTTGTGTAATGCTAAAACTTGGAGTCCCGATATTACTCAGAAAGTTTCTTGGGTCCATTGGATTGTTATTGGGGTTATTTGATATTGTGTTCCTTTCATTGTTATTGCCCTGGTTATTCATAATATTATCCATGACTTCTTAGATTAATTAGGGAGGGAGGGGAGAAGGTAATTTTACAAAAAAGATGGAATGGCTATGATACTGAGTATGTATGGGATGTGTTATCTTTTGCTTCTTAATTTATCCTTTCCACGAATAAAATATAAACACCAAAAACCACAGGATAGTTACAATTAACCTTGTTTCTGTGAGTTGAATCAAATAGATAGGAGAGAGAATGAAGGGCGTATAGTATGTTTGATTTATAGATGACTTATTTCGTTTGTTTGATTTTATTATATTCTTTTTTTTTTTTTTATCTAATGTGGGTCTTTTTTTTTTCAATTAAATTACTGCTTTGTTGTATTTTTTTTATTTCTGAATTTTTATTTTTTTATGGAAATTGGAAAGATGAAATTTTCAAGATTCATGAAGATAAATAAATAAACATTTATAATATAGAGATTGTATACTGATAGTTGTATTACTTACTATATTATTAATAACGCAGATTGTTGCAAACAGACACTTTCTCCCTGTCCGTCCATATGTACCTAAGGAAGTAAGAGAATACAAAGTTATCAAAAACAAAGAATAAGAAAAAAAAAAAAGAGAGAGAGAGAGAGAAAAGAAATGTATATATCATTTTATATCACAGATTCAAGAAACGGGTTAATTTTCCAATATCTACCAAGTATAGAAGCACCATCATTTACAAATCTTTGGACAAGAATTAAATCTATATGTCCTCAGCTGACTGAAATAGAATCCAACGATACCTTCTATGACAACGGTCATAATAGTGGTAATATCAACGATGATAACATATGTGCACCCATCATCAACAGATCACCAACACATGGCGTAGTTGGTAAAGATTTAGAAGTATTTAAGTATTTTTCCAGAGTTAACAATATATACTACTGGAGTTTGAGATCTTTGAATTCAGATTCTGTTACAACACAGGGACTCAATATAGAACCATATGTTATAATGGAAGAGATTGACCAGATGCTATTGGATTATTTCGATAAGGATAGAGTGACTGAGAAAAAGATAATGAATAATTATGACCAAATAACTTTGATCTTTAACTGTTGTATCAATGGTGGTGAGCCAATGACAGGTGGGATGTATATGAACAGAGTGAAAGACATTGTTCCAATGAAAGCAGACCTCTCTAAAGTGATCAACTCGACTGCACATACCATACAAAATGTCGTTACTAGACATCAATATCCAATGCATAATAGATTCAGTGAAAACAAAACTGGAGATAGAATGTTGCATGCAAACAGTAATCAATTAAATAGATTTAATACAGGTATTGAAGCTGTTCCATGGAGAAGTAATAAATCGTTAAACAATAGTGATCGTACCAGTTATAACAATAACTATAATCATACTAGTAATAATAATAATAATAATAATAGCATTAGTAGCAGTATAGGAATGAACAATTTCACTAGTAATGATAATAGAAATGAATTTTATTTAGATATTAAAGAAACGATGTGTCTTGTTATGGAAAGGAGAATGAATAAGAAGAGAAAGAGTAGAGATTATAGACGGTTTCAAATAGTTAACGGTAAAATTACCGGTACCTTTGATTGTAGAAGTTATTTAAGTGGAGAGGCACCGTTTGTTACAATCGATTTAAATAATGACGGATATGATTTAGGTTTCCCATCTTTACATCCATGTGTTGAACTTGATCATTTTGACAGTCAGAATACAAACATATCTTTTATTCCACCAAACGGCAAGTTTAAATTAATGGAATATAATTTAGATATAAAGAGAGAAAGGTTTGGTATTATTAGTTTAGATTATTTAAATAACCTTGGTATGAAAGAAGATGAATTTGAAGTGACTATAAATATTGGTTCATCAAGGAGAGTATCAGAGATATATGATCTATCTATTGAGTTACAATTTAAAGTAGATGGTAAGATGACAGATATATATGAAGATGATTGCCTTACAAAGATCAGAATATTACGTAGTACCCACGGAAGATTCAGTCAATTAGTCAATCAAAATAGGGGCTATTGGGAGTTTGATTCGAAGATTAGTACTGGAACGACAGCTATCTTAAGAGGTTGTATTGAGGACCAGAATGATGAAGGTGATAGTAAAAATAAAGAAGTAAGAAGAGAAAGGGATGATAATGATAATAATAATAATAATAATAGTAAGAGTGATAGTTACAAAGATGTAAAGAAGAATACATCAAAACATGTATTAAATTGTGTTATATTAAGGTATAGACATGAAGGAGAATCATTAAGTGGTATTGCAGTAAATAGCATTAAAGTTGAAAACCAAATGTTTTCAAGAAATGGTATTAATTGCAATAAAGTTCAAACACCATTCAAAGGAGTTAAATATTTAAGTTGTGTTAAAGACATAGAAATGAGAACATATTAGTCTCGTCCACCTGCATTGAAGATTCCATGAAATATATATATACAGAGAGAGAGAGAGTGTGTGTGTGTGTATGCAACAAGCAAACAAACAAACAGATAGATTGATTGATTGATAACATATCTATCAAACACAATGATGTCATTCAAACAGGATCATTTCATTGGTGGAGGGGGACACGAGAACTAACTCCGAAATTAAGATTGTATTAAAATTAATAATGCAACAATAAAGAATGTGTCACATTGCATAAGGGGAGGGGAAAAGAAACGAAAGACAATTAAAAACAAAACAAAACAAAACAAAACAAAAAAAAGATTGGGCGGCTAATTCTGCAGAGAATAATTTGTACCCCTATTTGTTTGTTTGTTTGTTTGTTTGTTTGTTTGTTTTTCCTGCTGCTTTGTTCCTTCCCCTTTGTTTATTTTTATTTTATTTTATTTTATTTTTTTTTTTGTATTTGCGGTTGTTACTATTGAAGGGGAAACACATTGTCTGTGTACTATTATAATGCTGCCACTAATGACAACATCACTAATAATAGAAATAATAGTAATAATTTGAAAGTTGAGAAAGTTTGGAGAGACAAAATGTTAACAGCCGCATGCAATTACGCCATACTACCATAATAATACTAATAATAATAATAAGGCCATTGGGGGAGTGGAGGGGGAACAAACTTCCAACATCATCCATTCATTCATCCATCCATCCATCGATTGATTGATTGATTGATTGATACTGCTGATAATAATAATAGTAATAAGAAGAAGAAGATTAAGAATATTATGTAGTAGTAATCACAGTATCACAATATATTCTTCTATTTCCCCTTTTCTTCTTCATTCCTTTCCATACAATATGCCATTCTATAATCTTTATATATATATGTATGTGTGTGTGTGTATATATAAATAGATAGAGATAGATATATGTTTTCTGTGTGGTTTCAGTATTTGGGTTTTATATTTATTTATATTGATACATATACTTCTATCGTTTTTCCTTCCTTTCCCTCATGTTTATTTTTCTTTTTTTTTTTTTGTTTCCAGATACGGTATCTTATACACAGTATCTTTACATATATATAAATATAAAAATAATATATAGTTAAAAAGAAAAGATATAATCATTATGAGTGTTGAAAATTGTGAAAAAAAATTATCTTTTAAAGGGAGAGTAGTTGTTGTCACAGGTGCAGGTGGTGGACTTGGAAGAGTCTATGCATTGGAATTTGCTAAAAGAGGCGCTAATGTAGTGGTGAATGACCTTGATACTATACGCGATAGTAATAGTCCTAATAATGGTACGAAATCAGCAGATATAGTTGTTAGAGAAATTAAATCAAATAATTATAGTGGTGATGCTATACCTAATTATGATGCTGTCGGTGGTCCACATACTTCAAATATTGTTGGTATGGCAATTAAAAAATGGGGGAGAATTGATATTTTAATTAATAATGCAGGTATCTTGAGAGACTCTTCGTTTGTTAAAATGGATCTTAATCAGTTCAATTCAGTCATTGAAGTCCACTTGACCGGTGCTTTCAAATTAATTAAGGAGGCTTGGTCACATATGAAAAACCAAAAGTTTGGTAGAATTATCAATACTGCATCACCAGCAGGTCTCTACGGTAATTTTGGTCAATCTAATTATTCTGCTGCAAAATTGGGCTTAGTTGGACTAGCCGAAACTTTGGCTAAAGAAGGTTTCAAATATAATATCATGGTGAATTCTATCGCACCTTTGGCAAGATCAAGAATGACAGAAAATGTTTTACCTTCATACATTTTAAAAGAATTGAATCCAGAAAAGATTTCTCCTTTAGTACTGTTTTTATCACATGAATCAACTAATGTGACAAATTCAATATTTGAATTAGCCGCCGGGTTTTATAGTCAAATTAGATGGGAACGATCTTCCGGACAAATTTTCAATCCAAATGAAAAATATTTGACTCCAGAAGCAATCTTATGTAAATGGGACCATGTTAATGATTTTGAATACGACAATAAGCCTTTTAAAAAAATTGAACATCCAACCCAATTAGCAGACTACAATGACCTAATAATGAAAGCTAAGAAGTTACCAATGGCAAATGAACAAGGTAATGTTCAGATCAAATCTTTAAAGGATAAAGTCGTTGTTATTACTGGTGCAGGTAGCGGATTAGGTAGATCACATGCCTATTGGTTTGCCAAATATGGAGCTAAAATTGTGGTTAATGATATTAATAATGCTAATGAAGTCGTTAAAGAATTGAATTCCCAATTCAATCAAAATATAGCAGTCGCAGATTCTCACGATATTATTAAACAATCACAACAAGTAATCGATACAGCTCTGAATCATTTTGGAAGAGTAGATGTCTTAGTTAATAATGCTGGCATTTTAAGGGATAAATCTTTTTTAAAGATGAGTGAAAAAGATTGGAATGATGTATTACAAGTACATCTCTATGCCACCTATTCGATGTGTAAGTCTGTTTGGCCAATCTTCTTAAAACAGAAGACTGGGTTTATTGTTAACACAACTTCAACATCAGGAATATATGGTAATTTTGGTCAAGCAAATTATTCAGCGGCAAAAGCAGCTATCCTTGGATTATCAAAAACTTTGGCTATTGAGGGCGCCAAAAAGGGAATTAGAGTCAATATCATCGCACCACATGCAGAGACCTCAATGACAAGAACAATATTTGGAGAAAAAGAATTGCAGAACCATTTTGAACCGGGCTTTGTTTCTCCATTAGTCGTCTTATTGGCATCCGAAGAAGTCCAGAATTCTAATAAAAAGAAACCCGTAAATGGTATGTTATATGAAGTTGGAGGTGGTTGGTGTGGTCAAACTAGATGGCAGAGATCACAAGGTTACGTCTCAAGATTGACAAGCATTTCTCCAGAGATTATTAAAGAACATTGGGATGATATAACCAATTTTTTTAAGGGCAAACCAGTTTATCCAATGTCAACTGAACAATCTTTAATGGCGATATTACAAGCTGTGCAAAAAGCAGAAATGATAAGAAGAGATGCAGCAAATGAGAGTAAAGTTAGCCATACACTTGCTAAAAATGGTAAAGATAAAGAAAAAATGAAAGGTATATATAAATACAATTTCAAAGATTGTATCCTATATAATATTGGAATTGGTGCCACTAGTAAAGAATTAAAATATATCTATGAAAATGATCCAGCATTCCAAGTTTTACCAACTTTTGCAGTTATTCCCTCTATGACTGCAGTTCAATATTTGAATATGGACGATTTGGTAGATGATTTTAATTTCACTATGTTATTACACGGGGAACAATATTTTAAGATAATTTCTGAGGGTACTAGGCTTCCTACACAAGCTATCTTGCGAACAGAAGTAACTCCATTACAAGTTCAGAATAAAGGCAATAATGCTGCCATTATTGTCGGAGGTTTTAGCACGTACGATATCGATACTGGTAAATTATTAATGTATAATGAAGGAACATTTTTTATTAGAGGTGCACATGTCTCATCAAAGGATAAAGAAATTAATAAAAAAAGATCTACTTTCGCTACCAAGAATTTTTCTACCCCCAAAAATATAACCACGCCAGATTTTGAAGTAGATATTCCTACATCACAGGATTTAGCAAGTGTGTATCGGTTGTCAGGAGATTATAATCCATTGCATGTCGACCCAGCTGTCGCAAAAGCAGTTAAATTTCCTAAACCTATTTTGCATGGTCTATGCACTATGGGTATCACAGGGAAAGCTTTATTTGAAAAATTTGGTCCATTTGACGAATTAAAAGTTAGATTTACGAACGTTGTTATCCTAGGTGATACATTAAAAATCAAAGCCTGGAAAAAAGACAACGGAATTGTTGTATTTCAAACCATTGATATTAATTCAAATGTTGTTGTGTTGGATAATGCTGCAATTAAATTGAGGAACCATGCAGTTTCGAAATTATAATTTAAAAACAAGCTCTGTTTTTGCATATATACCCTTGTTACAACAGGATCAACATGTAATAGATTTTAATTATCCGATTCTTCTTTCTTTACTATTTACTAAATATGATATTGATAATAAAACTTTCTTATTTTTTCTTTTTTCTTTTTTTTTGATGATCATTTGTGTTGTAATTTATTCTTTCCTTTATGATAAGTATAATATATGTTTAAAAAAGATAAATCTTGCTATGTAAATATACATACCACAATAGACAACAACTACTCTTTTACATTAAAACATATCTTAAAACAAAGTTTAGAAATATCATGTTTTAACTTAAATAAATAGGTACTTAACTATTAAATATGTGTAAAAATACAGGATAGTATAAAAGAATATATTAATAAGTTACAAAATTTTAGTTGTCTTCAGAATTCTTTTGTGCCCAGTGTTTACCAACAACAGGGATTTTTTGGAACAAAGTCTGTTGAAATAATGGCCAGCCTTCAACAAAGACAAATAATCCAACTAAAGATGCACCACCCCATAACATTAAGTTAGGAGAATAATTTAATAGATTCTTGAATGATAATCTACCTAAATGTGGTGATATTTTGGTGTTTATTCTAGTATTATACTGAATAAGAAAAATAAATAAGAAAGGAAAACACGGGAAAGGTTCCATAACGGTTAGTAACAATGGTTCTTTTCGAAATCAATTTAAAAGGCACGATAAAAAAACTCACTATAGGAGAAAAAAAAATCCAATTAGAGACATACTGTTGTAGCCATTTTTGTAGTTGTGTTATTGTTAGCTGTATGTTTAGTCAAAGCTGGATGTCTTCAGTTACTTGGTTGTGTTACCCGTGCTGTTCTACACACTGACAAATTTCAGTTATTTTCTTTAAATACGATTTTTTGATCTTTCACTACTTGAAAATTTCTGATAAATATTTGTATGCGTTATTTCCATTTTATTGGTTAGAAGGAGGGGGGAGCAAGAAAGGGTTATGGAAATACCGATAATTTATTTTTCTCAAATACGGAAAATATTTTCATTAGTAGAAGCAAAGATTTAAGAGGGTTTCCATATTTAGCAAGTACAGATGTATAAAGCCCACAGTAGAATAAGGTTAAATTTTAAGAAAGAGTGTTTTACTTCCTATGTTCTGACACCTCTAACAGACTCAAAATTTGTAAATTGTAGACATGCGTTATTACTTTCTTGACTTCGGACAGTGCATTTGTTGAATTATTTATTATACTCTCAGATCTGCAATATTTACATATGTAAAAATAATAAGTAGTATTGCATCTCTTTCCACCTGAAGAGAGAGAGATATTAGAATATTGCAAAAAAAAAAAAAAAGAAAACGAGTTGGTTAGATAGACTGCGTCCCTAATAATACTTTTAATAAAGGAATGATTGCAAAAGAAAGCATTTGGATAGCACAACAGTAATTTGAATACTATTTCTTTTATAGATGTTATCTATACCACAGAATTCAGCAGTAGACTTCTGTATTGTTTTCAACAGAATATATATAGTGGACAATAACGAGATATTTCCCTTGTAATATATATATATATATATTTGAAAGGTGATAGATATTAACTTTGTATAAAGGTATGGATGGTAAGATGATATATAAAAGTTGACAACCAAGCAGTAATTGAAATTTTTCTTTCAAAAATTAGAACTCTATTTAATATATTAACTAATGGAATTTAAACAATTTTTGATCATTAGTAGCTGTTTGCCTTTCATAAAAAGGAGAGCTGAAATGTTTGTTTAAGTCTGTATTAGAAGATATGTATCCTCCTTAACACAGGGATGAATTCAATTCCATCTCAAGGCTGTTTTCTTTTGGCTATCATGTAAAAAAAAAAACCATATAATGCAATAACTTGGTAAGCTGTTGTATCTAACACCCTAATGCAAACCTTTAAGAAGAGTATGTCTGTTTTTTACAAATCATCAGAAATGCTATTTAGATTGATGACTTCTCCCGGTTTGAATGCAGGTAAACCTAAATATGGACAACCACTGCATCTAAAGGCATCACCAAGAGAGCATGAACCACAACCACCCACTTTTTTACCATCAATAGTAAAATCAATTTCAGTCAATTCATCTTCTGTGAATTTAATAACTTTTTCTTGTTGAGATCTAATCCTATCTATCTTCTGTTCTTCTTCTTCTTTCATCCCACATGTACAATCTTTACAAGCTTTTTTTTCTTAGTTTTAGATTTACCACAGATGATCATAGACACATCACCAATTTTCCCATCTATTAAGTCGTCTTCATCAATGGAGTCATCGTCATCATTATTGTTTCCACCATCGCCATTAAGGTCTAAGAAGCGAGCTTTTGAAGAGTTGCTGAAAACATCATCTTCATCTTCATCTTCTAAATCATCATCTAAGTCATCTGTTATAACCGCAGTTTTAACAACTTCAACGTTTGGTGTGGTCCTTTTAAATGTCGGCATTGAGGCTTTTTTGAAACTTGGTAAACTTTTTTTATTTGATCCGTTAGAGACATTTGTCTTAGTTTTTAATGATATTGTCTGAGGAACTACATTGTTCTCTTGTTTCTTGACCCAATAATACTCTTCATTACCGTTTTTAATTTCATTAACAATTTCAAACCCATTAATAACGGCATCAACCTTATACGCATCACTTAACCCATACAAATTCCCGTTTATTTTTAAAGAGTCCTTCAAAAGTTCAATAAGTTTCTTAGGAAATTTAATGTCTTCAGGTTTTTCTGGGGTCAAATATCTAATTACATCATAATTATCACTTTTCAATTCTATTGAGCCATCATTAACCTTATTAATTAAGAACTGATCAACAAATTTAAAATCCTTTTGTGTAGCATCGGCTTTAGCATTGACAACCATCTCAGGTATGGTCGAAACAGCAGGGTGGATGAGCAAAAGACCAATTTTAGACATTCTGAAAGGAAAAAAATTTTTTTTTATGCTATTTCTATTAAAGATAACCACGGTAATAGCCTTCTTTTTTGTCTTTTTCTTTATTCACTATGAGCTTAGCTGAATAATTTTTGAAATAGAGAGTTGTAAGTGTGTGCAAAAGGCTACAGTATATGTATATATATATATATATATATAACTCTTATGTTTGACTTTTTATGTTAAACAGAGAATAATGACTCGTTACGATTATATATACTTATAATTATAATCTATTAGTAATCACAAAATAAACAAAAAAAGAAATGAGAATTTTTGTTTGTTCTTTTCTTTTTTTTTTTTTTCACTGCACACCCACCACAGTTTTTTCTTTCTCTGGCCGGTTTCCCTTCCCTCTGTAAGAATTAAATTATGTGTTACCGGGAAATTGTAAGTTATAGTGTTATGTTATGTTATGTTATGTTATGTTATGTTATTGTGTTGGCTCTTCATAATCTCTGGTCTGTCTCATATAGAAGATAGTTTTATTTCAGTAGTATGGAATAAACTTATATCATATCTATATAATAGTATATTAGCATACAGTATAAAAAATGTACAGTTAGACTAAGCTAAGAATAAAAAAAAAAAAGATTACTACTTTTTACGTCTAGAACTGTTGGCATGTCTCCCTCTTCCTACACGGACACTATGATGCTTTAAGCCGGTAATTGCAAACGGTGATATATAATTGTCAGCAGATCCACCGCCGATCCAATTGTTCAAAACTTTTTCGTTGTGCCTACGGGTCCACTCCTCTTGTTTCATCAGCTGTTCATATTCTTTTTGATCTTCTCTCAGCAGATCAACACCTTGGTTTTGTTTACTATGATCAAAACCCTTTTTACCATACCTCTTTTGAGAATTCTTAGATAAAGGACTAGCAATAGAGTAACGGTTGCCACGATTGTTCCACTGAAAGTTGGCCTTTAAATGTGGAGTGATTTTACCTGTACGGGCATCCACAGAGACTGCACATCTTAATAGAGTGCCTTGTCCACCACAAGATGGACAAAAGTGCTTTGGTTTACCATCTTTTGGCAACGAGAACATTTGGAAACATGCATGGCATCTTAACATATAATTACGTAATCTTTTTATTCTTAGACCAGAGTGAAAATTCATTAAATTCAAATTCAATTGTAATGCTACATTTTGTATAGCAAAATCCCCTGTAGCCAAAGCTACTTGGTTCTTTGGTAAATTCAAAGCTTCTTTCCTTTGTTCTTCTGTGACTTCTACACCTCGAGAACCAACTGTATCTTCACCGCTATCTTTAAGTAAGGCTTCGGTTAAAGTATCAGGAGTAATCCATTCACCATCATCATCATCTTCCAAATAATCTTCCTTCAATTCGTTTGCAGATTCATATTCTTTTACTGTTTGGTCTTTTTCTGATAAGATATCAGCACTTTGGTTCATTGAAACATCTTCTGTTATTTCAACTGGTTTTGTTGCTAACTCAACTTCATTAGATCCATCAATACTTGACACATCCATTTGGATGTCATTTGACACTTCTGCAGCCAATCTTGCTTCCCTCTTTTCACGTTGTCTTTTGCCACCTCTTCTACGTTTCTTTTTTGGTTTAGTTTCAGTTGTTTCCAAAGATTTTTCCGATTTCTCATTTGTAGCTTTTTGGTCCACTAATGAAATATCATTTTTAGAAGTGTTATTCTCCTTATTAGTGTGATTCACACTCTTTTTGGATATTCTTTTTACTTTGTCTTTTTGTTGTTCTTGCTCTTCCTGTAACTTATCACCAGGTTTTTTCCTTAATCTCCAATCACCTTTATTTAATTGAACTTCCAGTTGGTAAGCCAAAGCCAAGATATGAATATCATTAGCACTTAGTACAGAATAATCACCAGTTAATTTAGCAAATTGAGATACTCTTTTAATAGATTCTTCTGAAGGATGAATTAGATGAAGATTACCTAAACTTTGCCAGATTTCTAAGTTCTTTCTAGCTTGAGCATCTTTGATTTCTTGAATAATAGTAGGTGTTGTATAGAATCTTTCTGCGAAGTTTTGATAATGAGTATAAGGTTGAGTAATTAAGGGAGTGGCATCTAAAACAAGTGCTCTAACATGCGCAAAGGACATCTTTCGATAGGGACCTTATTATTTCCTAATTTTAGTTGAATAAATTGAAGAGTGATAAAACCAAAAATAAGAACAAAGTAATGAATCTAATATATCTGTTTGTTTTCCGAGACACAAGTGTAACTATAAAAGTCGTTTTCACAATATATATATATATATACAAACTACAGAGACTCTACACTTCCTTGATCTTGCGTCATCTCATCTCATCATTTCTTGTGCACTCACTGCTTTTGTCACTTTTTCAAATGATGCTACTACCTGAAAAATTTTTTGTAATCTCTTACCCTTTTTGGGCATCGTTTTTATCTAGAATCAGTAAAAGACTGTAAAATGGTAGGACAATTTATAATAGTTTAATAACTGAAGGGCTACTAAAGAGCTGTACAGACTTTCAATACAATATACCTAATTGCAACATCTATGTTGTATTTACAAAAATCCTTTAAAAAAATATATCTGTATCACTATTGGTAACAGCATAATCAAGGTAAACTAAAACTAACAACAGAAAAATTGAATTATATATAACAAGAAAAGATGCCAATTGATACTGATTTAAAAAGTGCTTACTCTATTTTATATGATAAGAAGGATCCAGAAAAGGCTATGTCCCAGTATGATTCGATTTTGACACAGTATCCTGAAAGTATTCCTGCTTTAGTTTATAAAGCTGCATGTCTTGAAAAGCTTTACTTTGGTTCAACCAGTTGGCACAATGAATTAACTTTGGAAAATGCAAATGATTTATTGTTTAAAGCATTAAAAATCGCTGAACGTCGTGGGGATAGATCAAAGATTGGGTTTGTTTATTTCAGGATATTTATACATTACTTCAACAATCATGATATTAAAGAGTCTTTAGACAACTTTAATAAAGCAAAACAATATGGCTATGATAATCCGACTGTACCTTTATGGGAATCCAAATTAAACTCAAGTTTGAATAAATGGAAGAAAAAGGGGCTCATAGCAGATGATGTCTGTATTTTGAAGGAAAATACTGCTTTAACTCCTTCAAAAACTACCAATTCCTCACCTTCAAAGACTCTTGAACAAGAAACCTATCCGGAACCATTACCAAATATTCCTAATTCTATTACCACAAATAGCGTCAACACAAAGACTGACCAGATTAAAACTTCTGATGATACTACTCTTTCTTCAATATATGAGAAAACTAGAAAAGAATGGTATCAAACATCCGATACTATTGTCATTTCCCTATTTACAAATAGATTACCAGAATCTGCATCATCCATACACACTAAACTAAATAACGTAAATAACACACTAGATCTATCATGGGATTTACCTAGAGATAACTCTGAATTCCAATATTCTATTAATTTATTAAACCCCATAATTAATAATTCAATTAAATTCAAGATATTTACAAAAAAATTAGAAATAAGTATGGAAAAATTTGATAAGGGTAAAATTTGGAAAACTTTAGAGAATACAAATGAGCAAGTTTTACAAAATAATGATGTGAAAACTAAGAAACAAAAGGACTGGTCAAAGATCAACTTTGATGAGTTTGGAGACGATTTAGAGGAAAATAGTGGAAGTGCCGATGCATTTTTCCAAAAATTGTATGCAAATGCAGATCCTGACGCCAAAAGGGCAATGATGAAATCATTCATTGAAAGTAATGGTACTACATTAAATACAAATTGGGAAGATGTCAAGAATAAAAAAATAGAACCCTCACCACCAGAAGGTATGGAATTAAAACATTGGTGATAAAGAAGGATGTTACTCTTCACATTTTAGATAACTTCACAAAAACAATAATCCATGTTAATTGTTACGTATATAGATTAAATGAATATATAAAATTTTAGACAAATTTTAGAAGGCTACTACTAATAGTATTAGGCAATACATTTTCCTCTCCACTTGCAGTTCGTATGATGTTTCTAAATGCAGGCTTTGTCGGTGTAATCATTGGTATAACTGGAGTTTGTGTTTCTTGGCAACTATTAAGAGTACTATTATCTTGATTAATGAGATGAACTGGTGACATCAAACCATATAAACTGGTTGATTTTTTGATTGAACATCCATTATGTAATTGAAAATCTTCATTGTTTCGAATATATTGAGTATTCACGTTTGTGTGTTGTGCCAGGTGATCAGAAATGCAGCTTTTTGAGACAGAAGTAGTTAATGGTTTATAAGTAGTAAGAGGTGGAGGATCGGTTACAGATAAGTCTATTATTTGCTTCAAAGGGGTATGAATAGATATGTCAGAGTAAGAAGAAGTCAATGCAGTTGTTACGGTTAAACGTGGTTTTGAAAATTGTTTATTTTCTTTATAAAGTTTTAACTCTCTAAAATTTTCAATTACAAATTTATTCATGGCTCTAAAATTATTTGTTTCAACTTTATTCAATTTGAAAAAAAAGCTCTTATATTCTAAATTTTCTTGAGCATTTTGTTTTAGGTCAGAAAAATATTGCTTCAATATCATATTTCTTTGGGCCAGGAGATACCTTTTCTTTTCAGCTAATGATTCAACACCACTAAACCCACAAAATACATATGACTTTTCTTTTGAACAATCCTGTAATCTTCTTATTCTTTGAATATCCTCAGTCAACTGTCCTATTTCTTCTTTCACTTCCTCGATTTCTGCTTGTAGGTCCCTTACTGTTTCTTTTAATGTCTTATTTAATTTCAAAAATATTTTATTTTTTGTAAAATTACAGATGGAACCCAATTCGCTTTCTAAGTTTTCTATAATATCTAAATGTTGCCTAATGGAAGAAATAAACTTACTTTGGATGTTCATTTTTGTCTGGTATATTTATGATTCTATAAATTGATAGATACTCTTCTGGTTAAAAAAATATTTCAAAATGTTTTATTCGTATAAGATAAATGGGCACTTTTCCCATTAAAAATAAAACGTCTTCATTAATGTGTCTAAATTTGTCTTGAAAATACCTATATTTTTATATATTTATTGTTTTATCTCTATAACTAAATTTTTTCCGATGCGATAAGAAACTTCTACATGGGCTTTATCATATGCATTTATCCTAAAACGGATATAAAGTTTCAGCTTTTTACTAAACAGGAAATGTTTATTGTGTGTACACTGATTTTTAAATAAGTACGATCTAAAGTTATTTTTAGAAATTTCGAGAAAAACAAAGTTTCTTATAGTAAGAAAAAAACATCCTTCAAAAAAAGTACAACAAATGACGTAGCTGACCAAATAGGAAAAAGGACTCTACAATTTATCCTTCAGTTTAATGAGTTACATAAGAAATCTTAATATCTCGTTGTACTAATAGAGTCTGTTCTAAAAATAGGATTGTGTGAAAATACATTCATTCTTAGTGTAATTAATCCAAAATGACTTTTTAAATCTGTAAGCAGTCATTTCAACATGATACTAAAATAGACATATTGGTTTTACCTAGTAATTGCAAAGCATGCATCGATTGATTCTGTAAATGTTGTAAAAATGAAATAGTTATTGTTCTTCCTCTTCCCTTTTTTGGTTAAGATCCAATAGATTTATTCATATGGTAATTGTTTATGGTACAACTTCAACGATTGGAGTGTTTTTAAATAGAGTTTTGGTCTGCCCTGGTGTTAATAACTGTAATAGTTGTTGCAAATAAATGGATGAATTATATCAATTAGTATTCATACTAAGATGCGCAAAAAGATGTCCTTGATACTGATAGTCATGATTTAATAGTGAGGTTATTAGTATATTGTTAGGAAGATTTATACAGGAACCCTAGAAAAATATAATTGGTAGAGTAACGATAAGTTACACACATTCGGGAGATAATTTCATATGACAGGATCAACATTCAATATCGTTGGGGTCGTGTAAAATCATCGTAACGCAGAATCTCATTTAAGAGGAAGTTATTCTTTTCTTGTGGCTCTTTAGGTTTTACCATATCTTCACATCACGTTCTTTTATATATTACATATAGAGAAAGTATTCTAATTACAGTATTTTAAGGTGTATAACTCGTTAATACATATTTTTAATATTATCTAAAGAGTGATATACCTTACAGAAGACTCTTTTTAAATTTATGATTTCATTCTGTTTTTCAGTTAGGGAACCTCTCTTTATTATTTTTTTTAGAAAAGTTGGAGATTTCAATGAAAGGTAAATATGTAAGATATATTACTCTGTAGAAAGTATTAAAAATATGTATTAACGAGTTATACACCTTAAAAGCCTATGATTAGCTTACTTTCTCTATATATGTACTATATAAAAGAATGTAATGTAAATATATGGTAAAACCTAAAGAGCCACAAGAAAAGAATAACTTCCTCTTAAATGAGATTCTGCGTTACGACGATTTTACACGACCCCGACGATATTGAATGTTGATCCTGTCGTATGATATTATCTCCCGAATGTGTGTAACTTATCGTTACCCTACCAATTATATTTTTCTAGGGTTCCTGTATAAATCTTCCTAACACCTTCTCCCCCCAAGATTCGTTACCTCTGTGGAGCGCTAATACTCTGATAAAACTCTTTACAGTAGTTGTAAGGAGGCGACAAGCTGGACGAATCTGAAAAAATTAAGTTAGGAAACCAAACCTGGATCAATCTACGGGTCCCTTTCACTTACTCAATTAAGTTCTAGAAAAATCCCTTGTCTGGGGTGGATGGCCATCCAAGTGAGACTATGGTGGGTCTCTAACCGGTATTTTTCTCTTCCAGAATTACCATTACTTGGCGTATAACACATTTCAATATTTTTAATCCTTCTAAAAAAAATCTAATGAGGTATGTAATAGAAACAGAACTATGATGAATGACAGTGTCATAAATTGGGGAACGGAGTTCGTGGGGTAATTTAATAAGTTCATTGACTTGGTACCAATTAATCTGCTCAGCTGGTAGTACTGGCGATTCCTACTACATCTCCTAAACCATAATTATGCCTGGGATCAACTCATTTCTATCATGATCTGAAAAACTATTAGCACTGTTTTAAATCACCATTTCTTTGTCCTTCTTCTCCTGCTTGGCTTTCTATAAGGGTAAAGATTATTTCTTCCCTTTCTCTTTGACATTAGCTCCTTTTTCTTTTTAATTACCCACTTATTAAATGTATCTTGGACATTTTTTCTATGCCTCTTGAAATATTCTATTTGGGAGTGTGGCAGATGTTTTTCAACTAATGAAAGTGGCAACCATGTGGTATCCCACTTTTCACAATCTTGCCAAGTGACTTCAACTTCTACTTCATCTGAGATGTATCTCATTTGTTCAAATCCATTAATCTGATGAAGTCTACTCTGGATTTCCTCCTCACTAACGGGAGAGACACGACCATAATCGTTTAGATTTGGAGTAAAGTGTCGTAAATCCTTTACGTTGAAAACATCGTGCTTACCTGTAGAGTCATTTAATGCTACTCTAACAGTATTACCATCACGTACCTCAATAATTGTAAATGGGCCATACCATAAGAAATTAAATTTAGAACCTTTGCCTTGTGCCTTAAATACGGAGTTATGAATGAGAACTTGCTGGTTGATTTTAAAATCAGCCTTTTTCATCTTCTTATTTTGTTTAATGGATATTCTCTCTTGCTCTTTGGCAATTCTTTCTGATATAATCCAACGGATAGCTTCTGAACGTTCGATCAGTTGCTCGAGAACTTTAGATTGATCATTCAAGGCCCGATCAGAACCTGAGGGGTGTAATTTAGAGGATTCTAGTGGATTCCACATTCCTACAAATCTTGGATGGAAGGTGTGAGCAGCTAAAAATGGAGTAGCTTGAATTGTTGATTGATATGTATTATTATAGGCAAATTCTACCATTGGTAAAAGTTCGACCCAGTTATCACCACTCTCTTTTGTTGCAGCAATTACCTTCTCTGTTAAAATTTTGTTAACACGTTCGACTTGACCATCTGCCTGAGGATTATGGCTTGTTGTCATATGTAATTTGATGCCCAGTCTTTGTGTAAATCTGTCCCACAAGGATGACGTAAAGAGCTTATCTCTGTCAGATACGATTGTTCTTGGAACACCATGAAGACGAAAAACCTCTTTTAAAAATAATTGCATAATGACTTCAGATGTATCAGTCTTTTTACAGCTAATAAAATGAGCCATCTTGCTAAATCTATCGACAACAACCATGATCATATCATGTTGAGTCTTTTTATCAGGAGTCATTCCTGTAATAAAATCAATATTAATGTCTCTCCATCTGTCATCGGGAACGTCTAAAGGTGTATATGTACCATATTGTTTACCAGTACGATGTTTCGATTTCTGGCAGGTCGTACACACTTTGACATAATCATCAATTGATTTTTGCATCCTTGGCCAGTGATAGTAGGGAGATAAGTTAATCCTGGTCCTAAATGAATCACAATGTGAAGAGGCAATAGAATCATGAGCTAATGCTAAAAGTTCCTTGCGTACACTATTGTTAGGTATGCATAATTTATTTCTATTTAATGGTGTGAAACCATAATATAATAATTTATCCCTGATGGCATATCTTTTTATTATTGTGCTTAATTCATGAGGTATCTCATGGTTCTCTGTTAAAATTTTATAAATTTGTTGGAACTCTGGATCATCATGATAGCCGCTAATGATTGTCTGTTTATACTCAGGAGAGATTGTACAACAGATCTTGTTAATAATATTTGTAGGAGAAAGATCATTTGCAGTAATGGACCATAATGATGCAGAAGGCGGAGTTGTATACTCTTCTATTTCCTTTATCTTGTCATCATCATTTTGTTTATTATTATTTGCATTTTCAAAATTTTGAAAATTCTTAGTTTCCCGGATTCGAGATAATCCATCTGCTCGATTCTTTTCACCTTTAATATATTCAATTGAAAAATCGAAGGTTGAAAATAAATCTAACCAACGCTCTATTTTGGGACTTTCTGTCCTCTTAGAGTATAAATATTGTAAGGAGTGATGATCAGTGTGAAGAGTAAAATGTTTCCCTTTCAAGTAATGTGCCCATTGACCTAAGGCCACTCTGATTGCATAACCCTCTTTTTCACGCACGTCCCAATTTAATTGAGATCCGCTTAATTTGTGACTGGAGTACGCAACGACACCTAATACTTTACCACTGTCATCTAATAATTCTAAAGTTGCACCTACAGCATAATTTGATGCATCTGTTGTGACCAGCACATCTTTCGTTTCGTCAAATGGTAACAAAACAGGAGCTGTGGTTAACTTTTCTTTTAATAAATTAAATGCTTCTTCACATTCTTTATCCCATGATCTCTTCTTATGAGCAAACTGAAATATACAATCTGCAATTTTTGAGAAACCTGGAACAAATTTTCTATAAAAGGAACATGTCCCTAGGAATGCTAGAGCATCTTTTGATGTTTGTGGAGTTGGCCAGTCTACCACTGCTTGAACTTTTGATTTATCCACTTGCAACCCTTTAGCTGAAATGGTATGTCCAAGAAAATTGACACTTTGTTTAAAGAAAAATGATTTACTCTTTTTAACAAATAAACCTTGATCTTTAATTCTGGTCAACACTAATTTTAAATGTTCTTTGTGTTCGTTGACACTTTTTGAGAAAACCAATATATCGTCTAAATAGACCAAAACTATCTTCCCAATTAAACCTTTTAATGTCTCATTCATCAACATTTGGAATGTAGATGGAGCATTCGTTAGTCCAAATGGCATAACCTTCCAGACATATTGTCCTTCATGAGTTACAAATGCAGTCTTGTATTGGTCTTCTTCTGCTACTTCGACTTGATGGTAGCCACTCACCAAATCTAATTGTGAAAATGTGGAAGCGCCTGCCAACATGTCAAATAAATCATCTATCCTAGGTAATGGATATTTGTTTTTGACTGTGACATCATTTAATCCCCGGAAATCACAACAAAGCCTCTTAGTACCGTCCTTTTTAGTAACAAATAATACAGGAGCAGCAAATGGAGATGACTTTGCTTCTATTCTTCTTGATTCCAACAGTTCATTTAATTGACGTTCCAATTCTCTCTTATCTGAAGCACTCATACGGTAGGGTCTTCTAGCTACTGGAGCAGTACCTGGTAAAACCTCGATTGTATGTTTTATAGTTCTTTCAGTAGGAGGGACGTCTGGCAGTTTGTCAACAATAATATTAGAGAATTCTTTTAGAATATTTTGAGTATTTAAGTCGGTAGAAATATCAGAAACTTGATCATTTGTGCTTATCCAAAATAATTGTGCCTGAGTGGTCGACTTAGACATTTCTCTTCGAGCCTCAGTTGCACTAATTACCTTGAAATACTCTTTAGGAGTTAGCATTTTTACTTCATGAGAAATTGCAGGAATTGCTATTTCTTTATATTGTTGTATAAATGGGACACCTAATATACACTCTGTTTGCAACCAGGGTGCAATGAAAGCGTTTAATGTGACTTCTTCTGAGTCGACAAGACATTTAAAAGATAACATTTCTTTTACCCAAAGTGGTTTGCCATTGGCAACATTAACCATTAATGGTTTGTGTAAAGTCTTATAATCAATTATTTTATTAAATTTAATTAAATTATTATAAAATATATAAGATATAAAATTAGCTGTAGCACCTGTATCAATAATTGCATTAATACGTGTATCACCAACCTCTACAATTGTAGTAGGAGAGGTACCCAATAATTCTGTATCTTCTAGAGTAAGACAATAAACCAAGTTTAAATCACAACTCTGCTCAATTGCGAGTTATTGGTTATGTTTGTTCTTTGGTCTTTTCTCTGGGTGTAGAAAATAACACTCGCTTGGGGAATGATTCTTGTGAGTACATTCAGTTTTACCAAATTTCCTCTTCTTACCTCCAATGGTATTATTTTTATTATTGCTCTTTTTATTGTCTTTTATATTGTTGTTGCTTTTCTTTGGTTGTTCCATATTTAATAATCGCTCTGACCAACTCAATAACTCTTCCAATGGCTTTGGATTCAAAGCTGAATATTGAGCTTTGATATGATCAGGCAATAAGTAAGTAACAATACCAGCTCTTTCTTGGTCTCTTGAATATCCGTCGTCTAACACATGGAAGATCTTGCGAATATTTCTAATATCTTCAGCACTACTTATTTTCGTACCTAGAATGCTTTGAACCAAAAATTCTGCGGTTTCTTTACCTTGCAGTTTATCAACCACTAATTCAGCAAAGAACCTGATGTTCTTGGATTCAATGTCAGTCATGTCTCGAGCTGTTTTAATTAACCAATTGGCTGCATCATCCTTTAAAGCAAGGTTGACAATATTAACAGCTTCTCTGCCAGTAACATCATAGTCACCAACGACCCACATGAAATCCTCAAACCATTTTTTGACTGGTATAGAATTCCTACCTTCATATGAAAGTTTGTTGGAATCGATTAGAAGAGATTCAATTCTTTTTCTCATTCTATCGTTCCTTTCTTCGATTTCTGATGACTTATTTTTAGTCTCAGCCGCGGTACCCATGCGCTCAACAATTTTAGTCATCATTGATGCAAGAAAGTCACGGTCAGGACCTGGCTCTTTTGACTTCCATAACTCTAATAAGTCCTTAAATGGAAGCTCAGGGTGGCTTTTACCCTCAATATTTTCCTTTTGAGAAGGAGTGTTGTTTGACTCTTGGTCAGAACTCTTGTCAGCTGCTAGGGGCTCCGAATTCATTGATTGGGCATCAGTAGCAACAGCAGGTTCTCTCTCCCCCTCGTTGGAAGATTCATTATTATTGTTGTTGTGAGTCTTGGACTTCATTTCCTTATCGGTAGAAGACTCGAAGACTTCAGTTGGATTAGTTGGATCAATTAAATTTGACATTATTAATATGTTCTTATTATTGAATTAAGTAGTATTGTGATTAGCTATCGTAACCTAAACGCTACCAAATGTAAGGTATATTACTCTGTAGAAAGTATTAAAAATATGTATTAACGAGTTATACACCTTAAAAGCCTATGATTAGCTTATTTTCTCTATATATGTACTATATAAAAGAACGTAATGTAAATATATGGTAAAACCTAAAGAGCCACAAGAAAAGAATAACTTCCTCTTAAATGAGATTCTGCGTTACGACGATTTTACACGACCCCGACGATATTGAATGTTGATCCTGTCGTATGATATTATCTCCCGAATGTGTGTAACTTATCGTTACCCTACCAATTATATTTTTCTAGGGTTCCTGTATAAATCTTCCTAACA